>CAUZXS010001027.1:30000-34306 GCA_963585895.1 Sepioteuthis lessoniana | reverse complement strand
CCTCTCATCTCCATCCAGACATTCTTCTCCTTTATTTTACTTGTAAGATCTGTCAAATGACATAGCTGGTTTTGCTGTCCCTCTGCTACTACTATACACAATTATCCCTGTGTATATATGCATATGCATAAACTCTGGCCACACACAGTTATAAAGATACGCTCGCTCCTACACGTGTACGTATCATATTTCTGGATATGGGAATCCAGATGAAGAAGACCTTAGCGTTTTAAACCCTGTCTGTTCTACTATGGGCACACAGTTGTGGGTATTAACAGAAACTTAAATGGATACAGGCACATTTGAGACATGAACAAGGATCCTTGGGTTAATTTGATATAATCATCACCGTTGCACTATTGCTGGCTTCATTATAGCGTATGTTTATGTACCTGTGATATTTTGTTTGTAGCGATAATTTTTTATTCATAATATCAATTATGGATGATAAAGCCAAAGTTAAGAGAAACATTTTGATTATCATTGTTTTAAAGAACTAAATAGCAAAATCTTTCAGTTGAATATATTTAATCACAAGTATTTTTACATAAAAATCTTTGGTGTGCATGTATTTACCAAGCTGCTCAACCACAAGTTCAGATTTTAAACGAACTAAAACTGTTTTGAATTTAGATTTTTCCTTTAAGTTCACTGACTGCCTAACCAAGGCTAATCAACCAGTTCATCCTATTATATATCCATAGTTAGTTGGAAAACGAATAGACAATGGCCATTGCCAAAGGATAATAGTTCAAAGTGAAAAGATCACTGCCTAATCCAGGATTTGAACTCGAATCACTGATTTCATTTCTTTTGAAGAAAACTGTTTCAATAAATGCACCACGATAATAACTGGCATGTACTTCTTAAATGTAAAATAATCTGAAAAAGATCGTATTACATTTGTTATGTTTTGACCTCTGAACTGCATGCCAGTTATTTCCGCTTGATGACGATTAAGCATTCGATTTCAAAGATCCAGTGGGCGATCGTGTGGGCGTGGAATTATTATTTAACTCAGTTGAGTTCGAGTCCAAGAAGCAGTTGCCAGGAGGGTTCCAGACAGCTAGAGACCAGATGTGGTAAGGAAAGTCACACCCGACCGAGGGGGCCCTCGGGAACCCCGATGGAGTGGACCCCAGCATCAAGAGAACAATAAAGACACAACGTGACGGTCATAAAAGTGGGGTCAAGATATTACAGTTTATGTTCGGTCTCCAGCTCCCTCTCACATGCAAGCCTTGGACAACCCTTTCGAAACCTTGCAATAAAGACAGAGAGGTAAAATATTGTTAAAGAAGTCTTCCTGCGTCTTCCTTCATGCGTCGTTTCTTCCTGCGTCTTGGTCACTGCGTCTGTTATTATTGTGTCGTTGTGATGCTGCATGAACTTGTATATGTGTATATAAGAAGATGTAGATGACTATATAACACATTCACATCTGAAGAATTCCTTTTGCTTTCAGAAGACATACAACCAAGAAATTTAAATAGTCATTTTATGAACCTCCTCCTCTGATGAGCAAAGGCCGAAAATGGTCAGTATAAAAAGAATATCAAAACGTATATATATATATATATATATATATATACGAGGATCATTAAATAAGTTTCCAGACTTTTTTCATATGGCCCCTTTTATTGATAGTACACACATGAAACTCGGGTCCCCTTCGAAGTAATCTCCTCCGGCTGAATTGCACTTGTTGTACCGTTCTAACAAATTCTGCAAGGCCCCATGGAAGTCCTCTTGTGTGACCGTGTCAATGACCTTCGTAACAGACTCTTTATGCTACTCAATTTTGACATAATGACAGCCTCTAAGCTTAGGGAATAACCAAAAGTCACAGGGAGCAAGGTCTGGACTATAGGTGGGTGGAGAACTGTCTTGATGCTCATCTTGGTCAAATAGTCTGTGACAAGGATGGAGTTGTCGACTGGTGCACTTGCTGATTGGAACTAAAACTTGGAAGAGTGCTGGCCTTTTCAGACCGAATCTCTTCCTGAACTCCCTTAAAACCTCAACATGGTAACCCTAACTCTAACCCTTTGGCCAATCAACTCTGGTGTATTGACTTCCTTACTCTTCCCACACCTCTCATCATCCATCACAGACTCCCTGCCTTCCTTGAATCTATTATGCCACTCAAAAACTGATGCTCGATTTATGAAAGATTGTCGAAAAGCAGTCTGAAGCATTTCATACATTTCTGTGGCATTTTTTCCAAGTTTAAAACAGAATTTTATTGCATATCGTTCTTCTAAAGTGTCCTTACGTCCAGATTGCATTTTTTAAATTCACCAGCTGTGGCAATCAGGCTTTAGCAGGGTGTATTCCAATTGCTGCTGTAGCTGCTCATTTGAACATGAAATAATAAAAATTGGTCAGTCAACTCATAAGATGTATAGCAATAACATACTGAAGTGTCCAGGACAATTTTAGATGCCTGAACCAAAAAGTCTGGAAACTTATTGAATGCATTACGTACATATATATATATATATACGTTGGGAAATGTTTTTATTAATTAATACTTCATATACATATGTGTGTGTGTGTGTGTGTGTGTGTGTTTTAATAATTGATAGTTTAGATGGATAGATAGATAGATAGAAATAACTTTATATGTAAACTAATTTCCATGATGAAAAGTGCTAATATTTGTGCAAAAATAGACCCGATAAACAGTAATTTTTGTATCTATAATTTTTGCAAATATTGACTAATCAGCGCTTCTGCGCCCCTGTAAAAATTTCGCTGACGATAAAATTTAACTTGTCTCGCAAAGCTGAATGATCAAAAGCCAAAATATTACGGGAAATTCCTCCCTCCTCGATTGTTACAAATGCATTTTTAAACAATTTGAATCATATTAATTATCAACCACTTTCTCTAATATGGAGTCTACCTCATTCTTATAAATAAGCGACTGTATAGATAAATCTTCAGTAATATTATTTGATTCATTCCGTAAAGCTACTCAAAAATGTTGACTTTATTTCTCTTGAGAGAAAAGTTAATATTCTGCTTCATTGAAATTTCATTTAATTTTATCATCACAAAATCATTTTAAATTTAACAAAAATATATTCGTTTTTTATATTTATATATGTTCATACAACCATAATAATCTTCGCTTGCCGATATTTTTAGCTGCATCTGCTTACATATCAACGCATGAATATACTTCTCTCCCACATTTTTTCCATGCACGAAACATCTTAACTAGATTTTGATAAAGCCAACTGCTATACAGAATACTCGAACTTTTCTTTCTCGGAATGTTTGAAAATATAATTTGAAAATATTTGCGATTTAACAAATATTATTTTTATTGCAAAAAATGGCTTTATGATTTTTTTCAGCAATTATTTCACTTAAGTTAATTAAATAAAATATTAAAGTAGTAGGTCGGTGTGTTAATCAGTCATTTATATATATATATATATATATATATATATATATATGTGTGTTTGTGTGTGTGTATGTGTGTTTGTGTACATATATATATATATATATATATATAAGAAAGTTGCTGACATAAGTGGAGAGTAACCCGAAGGCTCCCTTTTAGAAAGCCAGGTAGAGTCATAGCAAAGTCTTCAAGAATGGTACTTGAGCACGTCTTGCTTAACACTCAGCATTATAAGGTATGGATCAAGAGTAAAGTAGAGTAATTCAGTGGAAGGAGTAGAGCCCTTCCTTACACCTCGGTGTGGTAGCTATTGAAACCCTTTTCTATAGCGTTCAGGTCACTTTCGACAATGGTCGGTAATTATAATTACTATATATATATATGTATGTATGTATGTATTCATAATAGAGTTTATATATATATATATATATATATATATATATATATATAAATATATATATATATATAAGTGTGTGTGTGTGTGTGAGTAAAGGGGATCCAATATCATTGATATATTGCTTATATATTTTTATTTTAAGTTAGGATAGCGTTAATATAATGTCGCTAGTGCTCAGCAGCTGTCGATTTCTCGTTTTTTCATTCATTATATTATATATATATATATATATATATATATATATATATATATATATATATATATATATATATAAAGGGATGTATGACACAAATTAAAAGCACATATTGCAAATAATAGTCCCTTACAACATTCACAATTATTATACATATTACAAGAGTGATTTTTTTTTTATATAGAAAGTACGAAATGGAATTTATAATCGGATGTACTTGACAAATGAAAATCTAAAATGTGTAATATTGCCTTTATATGGTCTAAACACACATAGCGCACATTTTTTGTGTCCAAATTGA
>CAUZXS010001027.1:25000-27500 GCA_963585895.1 Sepioteuthis lessoniana | reverse complement strand
ATGGCGTACCAACCATTGTGGATGTTTGAATAAGTTGTTATAATTATAAACAGTTCTATTTCAAACGATTAGTTTTGAATATGTACGCAGTTTAAATATCAGAACAGTTCTATTTCAAACAATTCAGTTTAACATAGGTACAGTTTTTTTTATTATGTCGAATTTAAAAACAGTTATATTTCAAAGAATTCAGTTTAGCATAAGTTCAGTTTAGTTCTATTTAACCCATAAATAGGACCCTATCAGGTGCTACCAGTCCAGGCCAGAGTAATGGCAATAAAAGGGTACTCCGCATTCCTCAAAGCTCCCGCATTACTGGAGTGTAAATATCAGATTGTTTAGTGTCATATACAAGACACTTGCTGGGGAAGTCTTACCCCTCTGCAGAGATGCAATAGGTATATTCTGGCGACCCAGATAACTGGAACGACACAATACTGGTGCTTCCTCATCATATAAAGTTGGATGTCATTTACTCCTATTTTTTGGTAGGAATGGATGGTCTGAATCATCTGCAGAGGATATAGTCATCATATGTCAAACCCCCGTCTATCTGACGGCATTTTTTTCTGCGCAAAATAAGTACTGATCAGATTCGTCATTTTACTGACGTTTTCCTACAGCTCACACGGAATTATTGGGTTGATCAACTGCTGAATGGTTAAAGTGTTGCCTTTCTGCGGTAAGAATCCTAAATTGGTTCTTACCAACACGCCTTGATTCCTTTTAATAACATAAACGAAAAGGTTAGCCTCGATAATCAAAGACAAACTGAAATTCAACCGATTCCGTGCACCCACTTTCACTATAAACACAAAAGAAAAATAAAAGGTCATAGAAAGAAAATTCCGAACAAATAAAAACTGAGATATGAGACTCTTTAAAAATCTGAGCCACGAATCTTTGCTATAAAGAAAGACCGATTTATTCTTGCAGGCAGACTGACTCTTCAAACAGAGCTAGCCTCCACTTTGTGTCCATTATTCATTTCTTTCAACTTCAGAAGCTGAACACAGAAAGAGATTGGATCACTGAGGTCCTAACGCTTAAGACGAGTTATGTTTTTGTGTTTCTCCTCTTCCCTTATCAGACGATTAGCCATCAACGAGTACCGGACATAGGCATGATGGTTAGAGTGTTTGCTAATGGCCTGGAAGACCTGGGTTCAGTTCCAGGTCGAGTCATACCAAAGACTCAAAAAGTAAGACCTGATTTTGCTTTGTTTAACACTAGGCATTATAAGGTACTAATCCAGGGTAAAGTGGATCAATCCAGGGAAAGGAGTAGCACCATCCCCTACACCTTGGTGTTGTGGCTATCGAAAAGGTAGCCTTCGGGCCACCCACCCCCCAAAGTCGCCAACTTTACCTTACTTACGCTATACTTATCTTCATGGACTTTGTTTGTGATACGAACATTACAGAACCTGAGTTCATTAGAGTTTATCAAGATGGTGTTATCTCCTTAGTGAAATGTAAACCTTGATTCATATATATCGGTTGCAAGAGGAAGGTTATTGATGACACGACACAGAAATAAGTAATAAGTAATATATTGAAGGCAAATTATATATATAGACAACGATAGCTGGGAGAAACCCCTCCCACGCTTAACAATCAGAAATATTACCGCTCTCGGTAACGACTCGCTCAGACAGAACCGAGACTGAGATCGAGACTCCAATTGAGACTGCGACTGGGTAGAAGAGAGCTCAGTTGGTATATGTCACATGAGGACGAGTCAATCGATCGGGGACACCCCACCACAATATCTCATCGACTGATGTCAAAAGAAAATCGTGGTTTACTATTTACAGGCTATTTAGTATATGGAAGTCTGACTTATATGATAAAATAAAACGGGAATTCTTCCCACCTGTAGCCGTGTCAGTACTACTTAACTGTTTCATCTCTTAAATTCTAATGAAACGCCAGGACAAAAAAAGCGAGAAGTACACATGGATGCTGCGTTTTGTTTTGAATGATTCCTGGAAGCAGCGCCAAACAAAGGAGCATGTGTACGATCCATTTTCTCTTCTCTCGCAACCCATCCAAGTAAGAAGTAAGAAGATGCTGGACACTGCTGAAGAAGTACGGTCGAAATGATAAGCGATATTATCCTTTGGAATCCTACTCATGAACACACTAGTGATGAGCAACCAGCAAAAACCGATATTACCCATGGCATTCCGCCCACTGTGTGCCATCCAGAAGATTTAGCGAGAACGATATGAAAGGGATGGATGATGAGAAATACATTCAAGAGAATCGAGCTTGATAATGATCCTATTTACCCAACCCCTCCACTAGGGCAGGATATGACAGAAGGTCAAATTTTAAGCGGAGTTTAACAGGTTTGAATTCAGAGTTTTCCTTCTACTAGATTAGTTGCCTCACCAAGGCTGAAGAACCCAGTCTGCCCTACTATTTACCCATAGTTAGAGGGAGAATAATTGGGTATGAATGCTATGTGAAATGCAATCAGTCTCGTCGAGGATTTG
>CAUZXS010001027.1:0-22500 GCA_963585895.1 Sepioteuthis lessoniana | reverse complement strand
TGTATGTAAACAAACTAGTTCTGGCGCAGTCGACTGGTGCTGTAGAATACACTGACTTCAAATCTCCAGAAGAGCGTCTTGGATATGACATTAAACAATCTGATGGTGAGGTTCCAGTAATAAAATAGAGACGTTCTCATCGAGTAGCGGGGGTCTTAAAATAAATAATCAACGAGATTACACGTTTGCCCCAGGACGTAAATTTTAATTTAAGAACTTCATAAGATATAAAAATCATTTTGTCTTATTAATGTAAGAATACATATTAAATTAGATATTGAAAATAAGATTTTTAGATAGATCTATGAGTTGGCGATGAAAAGTTAGTTATATAGAGATATGCGTACTCAATTAGTGAACATTTTCCAAGACATGAGCTTATTATATTTACCCAACCCCTCCGCTCGGGCAGGATATGACACAAGGTCATTTTTAAGTGGAGTTTAACAGGTTTGAATTCAGAATTTTCCTTCTCCTAGACTAGTTGCCTCACCAAGGCTGAAGAACCTAGTCCGCCCTACTATTTACCTATAGCTGGAGGGAGAATATTTGGTTTCATACCTTTCCCAAGGGTATTAGTGCTATATGAAATGCAATCAGTCAGGTCGAGGATTTGAACTCGTGTCGCAGTGTCCATATCCTTCGACGATAACCATTACACCACGAGCACCAAGACATGAGCTTATGGAGGCCCAAAACAATGGTAATTTTTTATAATATTTTTAAAAATTTCTAATATTACTTTTATATGTAAAGTTCCAGGTCATAAAAATATATGAAAAAATTAACCACACTGTCTACAAATAATGAAATGAGAAATGAAAAAAATATTCCAAAATTGCAATGAATATTTGTGATTGAGAGTATTAATCCAAGTTCCGCCGCACAAAATCTTTACAATTTAAATGGTCATTTCAGATACCTGAAAAATTCCTCCCTTCTCCTTCAACATAGATTCTCATTGTATCTAACATTGAATCATAAATAATTTCAGCGTCAGTAAAATATAATTCATAGTTGAATAATTTAACAATTAGTTCATTTTATTCAATAGTATATCCGCCATAATTTTGATTCAGCTTTTGGTATTCATCATGTAGCTTATTGAGTGCTCCCTAGTTAAATTCAGTTAGTTTTGAGTTCAAGAAGTTTTCTACAAAGGTTTTAGCCTTATCTACTTGAGAACACTATTTTTTTCTCATTCAGAGCATGTTGTCGCGAACGAAAAAGATGGAAATCACTTAATGCAAGGTCTAGTGAATACAGTGAATGAAGTAGAAGAGGCGAGCCCAAATTCAATATTTTTTTCTGCGTGATCTTGCTGAATGTGACCTTACGTTATCATAGAGAAAAAAAAAATTCTCCTATTGACGAGTGCATTTTCTTAAAAGATTTTCATGCACACGTTGCAGCTGTTGTGTGTATTAGTTTGCACTGAGTGCGTGATTGAGATTTAAAAACTCAATATGAATAATACCGTGGGTTTTCCAGACATACACACAGCATAAATTTTATTTCATGAAGCCCCGCCTTAGCCAGCGGAAATTCATTGTATTCAATCCACTCCGTTTTTCGTGGAACATTGTCATAGAAGACTTATTTTTCGTAATCTGTAATGATATTCTTGAGAAACAGGTAATTTCTATACCTTGAAAGAAGACTTGTCAGTGTGGATATTCGATTTTCCTTATTCTTCTCACAAAGATCAGGAGAAAGCTAAACGCCTATCTAGCTCCCTTTTCCTATCTTTTTTCAAGTAATGGCAGATTGTGGACTGCCTTTTGCTGAGGCCAAGTGCTAATTCTTAAATAGTTTTGTGCAGTTTGTATTAATCCAATTCTCTTAAAGAATCTGGATCGAGGTCTGATGAGCTTAACACCCTATGACGTTTCATTGAAACGAAACTTTTAAAACCCTGGTGCACATTTTCTTTTTTAAGAAGAGGAATTATATAGTAAATTGAATTACCATGACCAGAAGGTCCAACAAACACTTGCGCGTGACATACAGAACCACTGGACAGCTATTTCAGCCTTGTTAGGTCTCAACAGCAGTGTATACCGTAATCACCCCACTGGAGATCGAACCAACGACTACAGAATGCAGAGCTGAAACTCTACCATTGAGCCACAGGCCCACATCACTCACAAGCGATGTTAAATTAATGAGTTATGTCAACTGCGCCGCTAATTAACCTGAATGTTCCTTGAAAGTTACACCTGCACTCTTTACAGAGGACACAATCACCTTCAGGGCCACGTCTTCCCAAGAGAATTGAAAATACGCATCCGTGTAATTATTATAACCCCAAAGGCAAAGAAATAGATGTAGATTTTCATTTTAAGTTAAGGAATTATTTTGACATGAACAGTTAAATTGACATGCCTTATGTGTGATGTGGATCGGTGGCTCAGGGTTAGAGTTTCTACTCTGCATTCTGTGGTCACTGGCGCGATCTCCGGTGGGGGAAATCACAGTAAACATTACTGATGAGACCTAGCAAGGTCAAAACAGCTGTCCCTAGTTTTGTATGTCATGCACAAGTGTTTGCCGGATTTTCTTGTCATGGTATTTCAATTTACAACTTTTAGAACTTGGGGGTTAGTAGACACATGTTTTTAATTTTTTCTGTTTTATTTTTGTTATTCTTAAACTCCCACAACAGTACGTCGAATGTGCTCGTTACTTACTCCATTTTAGGTACATAAGATCATGGATTAAATTTTGATGTGTACTTTTCACTCGTGAAATATAAATAACCGAGGAATAGTGACTAAATTAAGGTGTTTTCGAGTTGTGTTTGAAACACTGGAAGTTTACTTTTAAAAAACGGAAAATATGTATAACATAAGCCAATATGTTAACTAATAACTAAACTTTTTCCTTCTTCCCCTCCGCACTTAGTAATCTGACTTTGCTCCTTCCTCTTATCCTTGCCGACATCAAATCGAGGTTGGCAGAAGCTTCCGAATGTATACCTAAATATATATTCCTTTATTTAAAATCAGTGCATCCCAGTAGCAGAATATAGGATCTTACTCTTCGTTATGTCTCAGCGATCGGATGTCAAATGATGAATAATGTATTTTTCATACTGGATAAATATGCATTTTTCAATACAATTTTTTTTCATTACCAATGCACTTAATTTCTTAACTACTGTTTCAATGAATTTCAACTCGATTTTCACGCTGATATATTAGCTATACATCAGCTGATATATCAGTGTTATATCGGCGATAGGGGTTCGTATGGCACTGGGACCGTGGAAAAGAACCCTCACACCTGGGTCGTCCGAGCACTCACCATTGTACCCAGCTGAAAACGGGTACTTAGCCTTTCTCAAGTCCGTAGCACATCACACAGTTGTGCTAGAAACCAGAGAAACCAATCCCACCTATGGCGTATAAAAGAAAGAAAGAAGGGACAGCAGGTGGACATCCGGGTGTCATGATCCAGATGTAGCCCAACCCCTCGAGAATGTCAGGAGTTAAGAACGGAAACATTTGCCTAGAATGGTCTCTCCTCTGAGGACTAGCCGCTGTTACGCTTTCTTCGAGTTTATTTTCATTTACATTGGTGTTTTGAATTTGAGATCGTTAGAAACAATGTGATATTTCAAATAATAGATAAAACTGAGTGCTACGGAAATACCTCTAATATTTCAAAACGTATCCTGTGATGTGCAAATGAAATTCGGTGAGTGACAATGGTAACGGTATCCAATTATCATTTTTCAGATTTGATTTGTTAAGATCATGTTTAGACCGGTTCACAACATGCATTTGTACTAGAAATTTTTTTAAGACTGGTGCATGTGTAATGTTACCCCTAAAATTTCAGCCTGACCCCGTGGTAATCTCACAGTGATAAAAAAAGAGTCCAACACAACATGGCACCGTGGGTTGGCAAATACAAAAATTTATTGCTTAGGGGAAACATCTAGCTGTCAGCGAAAATAGAGATAGAGATCAGAAGCAACATGACAGGTAGTTGATAGAAAGGTGAATAGACGAGAGAAAAAGAGATAGATGATTTCGTTAGATCCTTTCTGTCACCGGTCGTTATGTGCATGCGAGACTTCTGCGTCGTACTCCCCTTTTTGATATCTCTCGTGTCTTCATTGTGAGTTCTGCCCTGTGTCTTTAAATCCGTTCCTTCTATACATATCCAAATATAATTGAATTCTACAATCCTTAAAAATACGTCAAGGCTAAGTTCTTTAGTGATACGTTATTGCTAAATCCCAAATATCAGCTGATTCAACACAAATATTTATCTTAGAATATCGATTATCAGCCAATTCTAATTCAAACCCTCTATCCTCGTATTTGCCCATTATTTCACACTTTACATCCCAAATAAAACAAGCGCCCACTACAGCCTGAATCTGATCACGAATGAAATCCCGCAACTTTAAATTCTCTTTATAACTAAAAAAAAAAAAATTACCACTAAAAATATTGAACGTTACAAATGTATAATTACTATCCCAAGTTTTTGTGCTCATTTCATGGTGAATCGGAATTATGCTTTTCTAGAGAGAAAATCGATTCTGCTATGGGTTTGAAATTTTGATCCCAGCTGCACCTGATCATATCTAAAAAAAAAAAAATGGTATAACATTAGCTTGATGGAGTTCCAAATCAATATTCAATGAAGAAAACAAAGGAAAATCAAAAATTCAAAGACTAGATGTTTCAAATTAAATTCAAACTTATGACCCTTTTTCCTACTACCACAGCTAAGGGCGAAAATCTTATGTTAGACTGGTCTCTGATTTTGGAGAATAAAATCGTTAAATTCAAAATCAAAAGCTGCAGCTCGAAAAGCAGCCCGTCATTGTGTTCATACTCGTATTGACTTCTCCGGCACCGACATAATCACCAAGTTATATATCACCTAAACCTTCTTTAGAAGATACTTTCTGTCGAGAAAAAGGAAGATCTGCATGGGCAATAACCAGTCTTGTAATTCATTACTTTCTTGTGTTTTGTTCTTTGCAATATCATGTATATTTTTGACTTTGGTTTTTGCGTTGATTATTCCCGTTTTGATGTCGTTGGTGTTTCCCCTCTCTTTATTATTATTATTATTATTATTATTATTATTTGTTCTCTTTTGAAAGTTTTTTACACCAGCGTTAGCTGATGGTTTCGCACTGGGGTTTCAGTGACAGAAAGTCTCCTCAAATCTCCAGAACTTCTCTCAGTATTCTGGCTGATTCCAGTAATGCAGTAGTTTGGACGGGGTCTACTCCTCCTGTCATTTACAAGTCCTCCAGTCTTAGTAATAATCCTTTTGTAACTGTACCGAGAGTACTAATTGCAATTATTGCAATAATTCTCAATAATGCAGTTGTTTTGATGGTTTCCACTCGTCCTCTTATTTCCAACTCCTCCTGTCCCTTTATGAATCCTTCGGTGACTGTACCAAGAGCACCAATTTCAGTTGATATAAACGCCATGTTCGACAGTTTTAAGTTTTAAGTTTCTTAGGTTGATCGAGGTATTTATCCTACTTTTCAGTTTCTTTCAATTTTACTCTGTGGTGAACTGGGAAAGCAAATCCACAGTTTTGCATGTTCTCTTTATTATTATTATCATTATTATTATTATTATTATTATTATTATTATTATTATTATTTACTCCTTTAGAGTTTTCACATCAGTGTTAGCTGATGGTTCCTCAATGGAGCCCGAGTGACAGCAAGTCCCCCCAAGTCATCAGGAATCGTCTCAGGATTTTTGCCGTTCTTAGCAATGCTGTCGTTTGGATAGTCTCTACCCGTCTTCTAACTTCCAAGACCTCCAGGCCTTTTAATAATCCTTTAGTTATTGTGCCAAACACACGAATCACAATTGGCACAATCTTTACTTTCCTGTTCCACAGCTTTTTCAATTCTCTAGCAAGGTCGAGGTACTTATCCTTCTTTTCATTTTCCTTCAGATTTATTATGTGGTCCGCCGCGACAGCAAAGTCATCAATTTTGCAGATTCTGTTGATTATCATTATTATTATTATTATTATTATTATTATTGCTGAGCTTTTCGCACAAACGTTAGCTGATGATCTTTCACAGGAGTCCGAATACAGCAAGTCCCTCAAGTCTCTCGTATGCTTCTAAGTATTCGTAAAGACCTCCATTTCGATCTTAACATCCAGGGATTTTGAGCATCTCATTCACCAGGATGGATTCTGATTTGTGCATATAGCATTTGTTCATATGGTTAAATTTAAATCTATTTTACAATTCCCAGTTGATTACCTTGCCCACTCAGTGTTATCATTTTGTGCTAATCTGCTGCATTCGATTATATGATTGATATTTTCGTCTTTAACCTACATTTGCTATTTTGCTGCATCTTATCTATTCTTGCTTTGATATTGTTAGTTCTTATGGTGTTGTTTTGTGTTGCTATTAGAATAGATTATTTATGTTATTTACTCCTTTAGAGTTTTTCACATCAGTGTTAGCTGATGGTTTTTATTATTATTATTATTATTATTATTATTGTTCGCTCATTAGAGCTTTTCACATCAGCAATAGCCGATGGTTTTTCACTGAAGTCTGAGTGACAGCAAGTCTCCTCAAGTCTTCAGAACTCTTCTTAGTATTCTAGCAGTTCTCAACAATGCTGTCGTTTGGATGGTCTCCACTCGTCCGCCAACATCCAAGTCCTCTAGTCCCTTTAGTAATCCCTTAGTTACTGTTCCAAACGCACCCATTACAATTGGTATAATTGTCACCTGCATGTTTCACAGTTTTTTCAGTTCCCTAGCAAGGTCGAGGTATTATCCTTCTTTTCACATTCTTTCTGTTTTATCCTGTGGTCTGCCGGGACAGCAAAGTCGACTATTTTGCAAGTTCTCTTTTTTTTTGTTGTTGATTATTATAAGGTCTGGTCTTACACATTTCCCAGTGAATCACCTTACCGACCCAGTCGTGTCTCGCCTTATACTCCCTCTGTGCTAATTTTCTGCATTTGCTTATTATATGATTGATGGTTTCATCTCTGTCGCCACATAGGCTGCATTTGCTATTTTTTTTGCGTCTTATCTATTCTCGCTTTGATATGATTCGTTATGGCGTTGTCCTGTGCTGCTACTAGGAGAGATTCTGTTTCTCTCTTCAAGTTTCATTTTCTTAGCCATGTCCAAGTTTTTTCGTGTGAGATATTGTTTATTAGTCGTTTAAAGCGCCCATAAAGTTGTTTTTCTTCCCATTTTTGTTTCCTAGTTACTGTCATTCTGTTGTTCATCGTGTTCTCAGTTTCGTGTCTGGTGGCTGTAATGAGTCCTCATTCGTGTTTTTGCATATAGTTTTCGAGTCGATGTATGGATGAGTCAATGCTGTCTTCAATGCTGGCAAGTCGTCTTACTCCCTCTTTTCTAGATACATATAGTCTGTCAATGTCGTCTCTGGGATGCAATGTCTTATGCATTGTCATTAGTTTTCTTGTCCTTTGGTCCATTTGTTTAAGTTCCTCTCGGGTCCACTTGAGAAAGGGCCCGGAATATCTAACAAGTGGTACAAACCAAGTATTTATTCCTTCGATGAGGTTTCTGCTATTGAGTTTTGTCTCGAGTAGTTTTCTGGTTCTTCTGAGGTATTCTTTCTGGATTTTTTCTTTCATTTCTGCTTGTTTGATGGTGTCAGCCTCCAAGATGCCCAAGTATTTGTAGGTTTCGTTTTCTGCGAGTGATTTTATCTCATCCTTGGTTGGTAGTTCTATCCCGTCAGTTAGATGTCGTTTGCCACTTTTCATTATAAGCATTGCACATTTTTCTATACCAAATTCCATTCCTATGTCCCGGCTGTATATTCTAACTGTGTGTATTAGGATTTCCAGTTCTTTTTCATTTTTTGCAAAAAGTTTGATGTCGTCCATGTACATTAAATGATTAACTTTTTCCTGTGATCTGCCGAGTTTGTATCCGGCTATGCATTTTCTGAGTATGTGGTTAAGTGGCATCATGGCAATTATGAATAGTAAGGGTGATAGAGCATCTCCTTTGAAGATCCCTCTCTGGATCTTTGCTTCAGATAATTTTCTTCCTCCTGCTGTCAGTTCGACTCTCCAGGTTTTCATAGTTTTGTCGATGAAGGTTATGACTTCGTCTGATATTTTGTACATTTTTAGGCTGTTTATTATCCCGCTATGCTGAACCATTTCATATGCCTTCTTGTTGTAAATCCAGGTCATAGCTGTTTTTTTCCGTCTTGTCTTGCTCTCATCTAGGATGTGTTTATCTATGTAGAGTAATTCTTTTTGCCCCTGGATCCTTTGCAGCATCCTTTCTGTTCGTCAGGGAACAATCCGCGGCTTGTTAGACAGTGGTAAATCTCTTCCCCTATTTGTGCTGTTTATATTTTCCACATCATTGGTAGGCAGTTATGGGTCTGTAATTGTTGGGGGCGCTCCTTTGTTTGGGTCCTTTTATATCAATGTGGTCCTTCCTTTAGTCATCCACTCGGGTACGTGCGCTGTTTGTAGGCGTTTGTTCATTTCTAATACTAGTATGTCGTGAATTGAGGTGAACTTCTTGAACCAGAAACCATGTATTCCATCATGGCCTGGGGTTTTCCAGTTTGATACCTTTTTAAGTGTTGTTCTGAGTAAATCACTGTGTATTTCAGCTTTCGAGCCTTCTTCGAGTTGTTCTAGTTCTCTTGTGATATGGTTTATCCATTCAGCCTTTTCATTATGTTGTTTTGGTTGCCATATTTTACTTCAGAACAGTTCAGTTTCTTTCGCATTCGGCTGTTGATGTGTTTTATTGTTATCCCCTCCCAATTGTTGATAGAATTTTCTTTCATTGTTCTGGAATGTCCTATTTTGTCTGTATTGTTTTACCCTTCGTCGATATCTCTTTAACCTTCCTTCTTTTGCTAGTACTTTCTGGTGTATTTCCTAAAGTTGTACCGTAAGTTTTTTCCTGTGTTGTCTTCTCTTTCCTATTTATTTCAGCTTTTTTCTTTTGTTTTACCACTTTCAGTTGTTTTCGTAGATTTTCTATCTGAGTTTCTTGTCAAAATTCCCATTCTGGTTTTGACTTTGCTTTCGTGTTTTTTAAGGGGATCCCAATGTTTTCGCAAACTAATTTTGCTCCTGCATAAATTAGTTTATTTAAATCGGTTATGTTATTTGTTGGTATATATGTCAGTACTTGATTCACTTTATTTGTCTCTGCCTTAGCTATTCTCCATTCAATGTTTCTTAATGATGGTAAGGTGTTTTTTTCACTGTTTAAAATTCTCTTTAAATTTTTAAAAATTAACTTTTGTTCTTGTGTTAGTATTAGGTTGTTTTGTTGGGTAGGGTTTTGTTGGGTGGTGTTTTGTTGGGTGGGGTTTCCATTTTCCGAAGTTGGTTCATTTTGGATGGGCTGGTTTTATTTGATATTTGGTGTGTCAGGTAAAGTATTTATCCTTTCTTGATCATTTATTTTTTGGCGCATTTCAATTATTTTGAGTTCTGAAAACCAACCTTTCTTCATTATCGTTCTAACTTGATCAGCGAGTCTCTGACTAGTTGTCTGAAAAATAGAAAATTCTTGCCATATCTCCATCATTCTTTTCCAGTATCCTCTTCGTGTATGGTTACTCTTAAAATAGCAGTGTAGTGCAAGTTGGTTGTCTTCCCTAGTCCATGTTTTATGTTTGGATCTCTGGTTGGTGGGGTTCATCGAGTCGTTATTTGTGTACCTGAAAAGAGAACAGCCAACATTCGCAGGATGACGACGGGTCTCCCATGTTGGCTATCAAGAGAACACCTGGCCATCATGACACCCAAGTCCGAGTCCTGGGTCCCACGTTGTGTAAAATATGAATTTGACATTTTTATCATGGGTGGTATATTGTGGCTATACCAGACCCAGGGGTTGTTTAAGATCTGCACACCTGACACAGACATGACCAAAGACAGTCATGGTGACTCTACATTGACAGCGGGTACAAAAAAATTATTATTATTATTATTCGTCCAAGTGCCTTTATTCCTAGCATTACATAGTTAAAGAAAATCAAAGTAAAGTTACCAGTAACAATGATAACATCAACATTATTTCTTTTGTTCGAGATCTTAAGAAATGTGAAGGTATTGAGTTATATGTTAGTTTTAACTGGTGCTATGTACTGTTGTTCATCCAGGACTTAGTCTTCTCTCTCTCTCTCTCTCTCTTCCGTCCTCTCACGCTCTGACCTTTACTCTCTCATACGCCTTTTATCTCTTTCTCTCACACATATGCTTCTCTCTTCCTAACACCCACACCCACGCTCTGTCTCCTCCAGTCTTCTTAGATTGATTTCTTAACCTTCCTCCATCTCCTCCTTCGGGTCTTTTTAACGTCCGACGAACTCTCGGACTGTCTTAGATTTTACCCCCAGTCTGAAACTACTCTCAAATAATCATCCTTTCTAGATAATCTCCTCCGAGAAAACAAGTTAATAAGATGATTGATAGACAGTCCGATGAAGGTAAGTAATTAAAGTGATTGAAGTTAAAAATGCGATAACTTCGTGGAAATAAACCAGATAAAGGGCTAAGTAGATGTTTAAAATAAGAAGACAGGTTACCTCTCATTATCTGTGCACATTCTAATAAAACTTTCAATTAATTAACGTAATGTAATGTTTACAAATGTCACTTCAGAGATTGTAGACACTCAGAGAGAAACATGCTAAGAAAAGAAGGTTACGAAAAAATAGTTTAGACTGAGTTGTAGTTCAGTTATTTCAAACATTCATTTTGATAATTTGCTTGTCTTTTATTGTTTTGAAGACAAAGAAGACAATGTATTTTAATTGCTTAGAAAAGCATATATATATATATATATAAAAAAAAGGAAATAATAAATAGGATAATATTATCATTCCCCCCGCCAAAAATAAAATGTCAATATGAATAGATTTAGGAGGAATATCTCTGTCGTGCATATGATGTCGGATTCAGAATAGAGATATTTTAATCATACAATAATCACAACGTATAGTGAAGAGGCAAACTTAATTGTTGGTCGTTTGATGTATAATGACATGTAAATTATTTAGGATTATTTAATTCCAAGTCTCATATATATATATATATATATATATATATATATATATGTGTGTGTGTGTGTGTGTGTGTAATTTATTAGCGAATAGTTTGTAGCTAAATATTTTAGGTTTTTATATGTTGTAAGATTACCGGACTAACGTACTGAATATAAAATCCATTATTTTACGACCGATAAGAAAATCACAAATATGTCAGAGACGCACGCATATAAAGAGGATCAAAATTTACAAAAACTGCAAACTTTAGTACAAATCAGAAAAAAAAATTCAGTTGTTGGTTTCTGGAGCCTGATTGAACGAAATAGTCACGTGCCACTGTTTTTAACTACGTCAGTATAGTTGAACTCAAACTGAACACGTCTGGAACTTATCCAACGCAAAAAAAAGATGTTCATTTGGAGCTACTCACGTGATTAGGAAACTTATTTATTTCAGCTTTCGACGGCAACAATCTTAGAGAGCCGGACACTTCCCCGCACAACAACACACATCCAAACATGCGAGAAGTCACGACTAATAAACGATACATACTAAAACTCGACAAAACACTTCCATAGCAATGACGACACACTGACAACTACATCGACTGAGCAAAATTTTACTTCATAACAATGTCCACCACGAGTTCACACATCCAAAAACAATATTTATAGTCGTAGCGGAAGTAAATTTACCATCTTTCTGTCCATGCATTTTCTTGTGGAATCACCTTAGTCAGACTTCACCTGTCTCCACCTACATATACACATTTATGTACCATACCCATGATACGGATATGTGAAACGTATATAGAATGTTCATAACATATATACATAGAACATAAGAATCTCGAAACACGAAAAACACTTACGACTTCTTAGTTCAGGTAGGAAACTTTTTATTACCTTTGAGTTTAAAGGTTCTTCGACATAAGGAAAGAGATACACATTTTTTCTATTCTGTCTTTTTCATCAGCCCCCTCCCATCCTTGCGACACCTGCCCAAGGCCTCTGCGAACAAGCGAAGGTCAACCGTCTTCTCCCGAGGCTGAACTCAACTAACTAACTGACTTTTTCAAATCTCCCCAAATCCTCCGAGCGCTTCCGGTGCGTGACGTCATTTGCACTTGCTTGCCCCGTTTCCCATCATGGGTTTCTATAGTGACATCTCTGAGTGATACGTCCGCTCAGCGCGCACGCGCGAACACATGCGTTAATGTTGCATCTAAGTAACCCATGCACTGAGCCGAAAGGTTCTCAGCCTGACAAAACCTAAAGGCATAAAGCGAAATCCCTCGGCCACTATATTACATTTATGTCAACAGTCAAACATGTATTCCACTAATATGCGTGTTTCATTATGGTACACATATACTAACACACATTACACTAACTTCTCACAACTAACTTTTTTGAACTTTATAACTTTTGGTCTTTTCCCATCATAACTCACCAAAGCACTCGAAAGATGACTGCGTAAATACAAATGTTAATATGTTTATAAATGTTTTACTAATTCAATCTGATTTCCTTCTTATCATTTCTCCGTGTTGTTCTTTTATAAATTCATGTTGAATTCGGGGACATGATACGCAGATATTTTTTTTTCCTTTTAATATAAGCAGACTGAACCCCACAATAATTTTGCTTCAGAGGCTGTGTACATAATCTTGTTTGGTAGATGAATCTTGTAAGAGATTTTATTATAATTTTATTATATGTGGATTCTGGTCTATTGAATCAATTTATATATATATATATATATATATATATATATATATATATATAAACATTCATTCAAGACCGCTCATATATATATATATATATATATATATATATATATGAGAGCGGTCATGATAGTGTTTTCGAAAGAGGAAACAACATGATTGGTGGTGGGATGCCAGGCCTCATGATTCTCAGCTTGGGTGGACCATCCGTGATGATCGATATAACATTCACCAAGAGATATTTCATGCAGTATTTGAATCTTTCTTGTTCCATAGAAAGCAGAGAGTTCACCACACACAATGATCCTTGGTAAGACATGAGTCTCCATCCTGAAGACGTGTATAGCCTTTTATATTTGAGAATTCAGTGCCGTTCTCAAGGAGAAAAGGCATATCGAGCACAGACGTGAACTTTGACTGCAGCTGCTTCAACCGTGCCTGGTAGTCTTGTACCGGCCTAATCAGCCACAAACGTTCCTTCAGTCGATGTAGACCAGCCACTTGTTGATCATTGTTTCATGATGTGATATATATATATATATATATATATATATATATATATATATATATATTTATATATATGTGTGTGCGTGTGTGTGTGTGTGTGTGTATTTGAAAAAAATAACCAGGGATTGAAAAGTAAATTATCATCATTCCGTTCGACTTAATAATATTATATACGTGATCATATAAGAAATGATGAAAGGTCAATTAGATTCCTATCTGATTACGATGTTACTCGGACTCCTTTGTATTTGTAATGCACTTTACTTACTTTTGGTGTGTCTTATCCCGAGTCCTTCCGGCAGAAACGCTACAACACATACCATTACGAATATCCAAAGTATTTATTTACCCTCTCAATGATAAAATGCAACCAGATTCTTTGATGAAACAGATATCTTCCGTAAACAGCAATGCTTAAAGATTAATCCTTAGGTATCATCGTACAATAAACATTTTATATATTGTCACGAACTTTTGGAAACTTTAACGTATAAAAGCCCATGTAATCCTCGTGGCTGACATTTATTCATGAAATACTGCGTAATTTTAATGTGGAACATAAAAATCCCTTTTAAATACTGATAACATTGTTTACGTAGTCTTAGCAAACCTCTGATGACTTTGAAACCATTCTCCTCTTTTTGATTTAACCACATTTCCTACACCTCAGTTACTTGCATGATTACACCACAACATTAAAAATAAGCGCTCTTTTGGAAAAGAACACATCTGTGTCATCACTTATTATAGGGACGTCATTTGCATTGCGTCGGATTTTGATTGGTTGATTGTCACCAATCAGCGTTAATGAGACTGAAACTCAGAAATGTCTGCGTCCCAAGCGAAATTGTCCAAATAATTCAATTTGTTTCTTAAGTGTAGATTAGCCTAATCAAGTTCAATTGTATTCAGCGCCAACAATTCAGACAGTACACCCGTCCGATTTCTAATCGGATTTTCTCTCGGAATTTTTTTTGGCTTCCCTCTAGTTATTGAAGAAGTAGACGCAGCAGACAGTACCCATGTCAATGGTGAGCGAATCAAGATAAAAAAACAAAACAAAAAAAAAAAAACACCATATTATCCCTGGAAACCGGCATACACACGGGCTAGCCTGAGCGATGAAAATAAAATAAAATAAAAAAAAAACTTTGTATGTTTTCTATTTTTAAAGGAGCTTTATAGGTAATGAAGAGCTGTATTGTTGAAAGGGGAAATCTCTTAGAAAATATAATAAAAAAAAAACTAGTTCAAAACAAGATTAACGTGGAATGTGACTTAAAGTATATTGGGTTTTATGGCATTGATTTTTGGTAGATCTCCAAAGGTAAACAGGATCTGCATATTCATTAGTTAAATGTGTGACCTCTTAGAACGAGTAAGTTCAATAATCCGGTACTAGTGAGTCAGACCAAGTAAATGTTAGAAGATAATTCGGGAGTTAATGGCAAAGTCAAACAAAGACCATCAGTTGCTGCTTTAATCACGCCAGTTATTTGCAAACACTATTCAGATGCGCGGCGATTAGGTACTGTAAGTAAGCTGTTTGTTTGACAGACTATGTAATGTTTAAAAATATCAAAGTTTAACGAAAATCTTATGTTTTTATGTTTATCACCACCAGCACCAGTGCAGGTAGGACCAAACAATCCTGGTCCATCATCAGACGAGTCAATCTACTTAAAAATTCAAGGTAATTTTACTTAGAATGTACTTTGAACAGTTTTACTTCCAAAGACCATATGCGTAGACATCTGCCTTAAAATAGGAAATCGATGATTTTTTCTCTTCGGTACAAATATATTTTCAATAAAAGATTTAAGACTTTGGCAGGCTATTCAGAAAACACGGCAGGCCACAGTTTTCCCATGGCTGATCTAAAGGTCACTTGATACATTTCTGAGACTGTAGTGAGTATTTTATGTTTGTTATCTTTAGTTTTATTCGACTATTTATACAGGAATCGTAATATAAGATAGTTAACATCGAAATACTCGGGTCTATAAGAAACAAATACATTCACAGTTATCTCTCCTTTTTTGAGTGCCATTTGTACATCATTTTTATTCCGTTAGTTTTTTTTTTTCTTTACACAGTTATCTCAACTGAAAAGTCACTATATTTACGTAGAGATCACATGGATAACATCTTTGGGGTAAGGAGTATTATTTTAGAAATGTTTTCTCTTCTTCTACTCAAATCTTACAAGTTCCATTATTTTACATGTAGGAAATGACCAAGCATATATTTATAAGAACAGTAGCAATAAATTAGTGTCTTTAATAAATAAACTCTGTTTCCAACAATACACTAGATTGTTTCATATTACCCCAACTATAGAAATTGTTGTTTTTTTTTTCATAATTCTTGCATACATTGATCAGAAATTTTTGAAGCAACTTTGAAAAGAAAAATTTATATTTTTCTTTACTGTTTTAAGACAGCAAATATTCTTACATTATAGGGGTCATTGTGTCACGAGACAATATTTATAAGTAAACGTCATTACACCCAGTTATCATCAACTCTGTTTGAGACAACTTATGAATATATGTATGGATTTTAATTATGTAGACACGCAAAGAGTGTCGCATATCGACGATGAAGAGTATAATCACGCAATGACGTCTATATAAGAAACAATCAGAGTAACTTTATTTCGAGTCCCAATATATATATATATATATATATATATATATATATATATATATTAGTAATAAACTTATTATTATTCATATCATTATCATTATTATTTAAATTGGCAATTAATGAAAATCCATAACTTTTCCTTAATATCTTATCATAGCTTTTTCAAGTTCCAGAGAATTATAAGTTGTTATTTCATGTTCAACACAATTATTAAAATAACCCACGAAATTTGACATAAAATTAAACAAAGAAACCACACCAGACCAAACTATTATTAAGATAAGAAGTCTAAATAACTGTATTGAAATAAAACATTAGTTTGGATAGTGATAATTTAAAAAATAGATGGATTTCCTATTAAATAATTAGATTGATTGAAAGTTATAATTACTAAATATAATCAGAGAAATGAAAATTTACAAGTACTTGGAAATGTTGGAAACGGAAATCATCAAACAAATGGAGATGAGAGAACAAATTAAAAAGAGTATCTCAGGGGAACGAGGAAACTACTCAAAACCTAACTATATAGCCAAAATCTCATTAAAGTGATAAATACCTGGGTTTTCACTCTTGGAAGATACCTGAGGCCATTCCCGAAGGGGATGAAGGAAGAACTACTTAAAATAGACCAGAGAACACAAAAACTTATAACAATGCACAAGGCCTTACCTCTATGAGATGACAGAGACTGTATGTGTCCAGAAAAGAAGAAGGGAGGGGAATTACCAGCATGGAAGATAACGTCGATGCATCGATACGACAATTCGAAGACTACCTAAAAATGAGCAAAGAAGATTACTTATAGCGACAAGAAACAACACGAAAAGTACAAGGATCAACAGAATAACAATAACTAGGAAATGAAAATGGGAAAACGAGCAACTTTACGGATATTTGAGGTGACAAACAAGCAAAATCTAACACGAGAAGACTTGGACATTGCTAAGAAAGGAAACCTTAAAAGAGAAACTAAATCTCTTTTAATTGCACCATAAAACAATGCCAACTATATTAAAGCAAAAAGGGATAAGACAAAACAAATTAGCAAGTGTAGGTTATGTGGTGATCGAGAAAAGACGATCAATGACATGAAAAGAAAACGCAGCATATTAGAACAAAAAAGATTATAAAACTAGACATGTCTGGGTGGGAATGTTGATCTACTTGGAATTATGCAAGGAATTGAAATTTGACCGTACGAACCAGTGGTACGTGCACAAACAAAAATCAGCTCTAGGGAATGAAACGCACAAAGTTCTCTGGGATTTTGATGGTTTGGTTTCTTTGTTTAATGGCATATCAACCTTTGTAGGTTATTTAATGCCAAAGCCATTCTCCTGAAAAACAGTAGTTGTACTATTTAACCCACAGCTGGGGGGATAAGGGGGTTCATACCTTTCCCAAGGGTATTTGCGCGAAAGTGAACGTAATAGCGCGACTGGAGTACGAACTTGCGTTCTACGATTCCGCAGTCCATCGCTTTAACTATTACATCACGATGACACCTCCTGGGATTTTAAGATACACATAGATCCCCTAATCTCGACCAGACCACTAGATTTAGTGATAGTCAACCAAAAAAATACAAAAGAGAGCCTGTCGACTTTGATGTCTCGGCGGACTATAGAGGGAGGGAAAGCCAAAGAAAACGAAAAGAGAGACATGTACTGAGACCTTTTTAGAGAACTAAAAAGGTAAAGGGACATGAGAGTGACGGTGATACTGATTATAATTAGTGCATGGTAAGGGGACTAGAAGGGCTGGGAATAAGAGGGCCAATCTACAGCATTGCTAAGATCGACCAGAATAAGGATACTTGTGAAAAAGAACTGTGGAGATTTGCTGTCACTCTTACTCCAGTGAAAGACTATTAGCTAACGCTAAAGAAAAAAATTCACAAGGTGTTCTATGGTACTTTGACGTATAAACGGATCACTCAATCTTGGCCAGAGGGCCAGACTTTATAATAATCAAAGAAAAAAAGAGAACTTGCAAAATTGTGGACTTTGCTGTCCCGGCTGACCACAGAATAAAACTAAAAGAAAGTGAAGAGAAGGATAAGTACCTGGACCTTGCAAAGGAATTGAAAAAAATATAGAATATGAAGGTGACGATTATACCAATCGTGATTAGGTTATTAAAGGGATTGGAGGACTTGGAAATATGAGGACGAGTAGAGACCATCCAAACTACAACATTACTGAGAACGGCCAGAATACTGAGAATAATCTTGAAGATTTGAAGAGACTTGCTATCACTCAAACTCCAGTGAACGACTATCCACTAATTTGAAAAACTCTCAAGGAGTAAATAATAATAATAATAATATTGGTCGGGTGTGTTTTATTGACTATCATTTCTTGTACGTTATTTAATGACAAATCGTATTTACATTCATATCAAATATATAAATGATTTGTAAACAAACAAATAGTTTTACGTAACATTATTTTAAAAAATGTCAGAGCTCATTTGTTTCCACACAGTTCAATGGTTTCAATCATAGCCAACATTTTTTAAGAATATTGTGCAATATTCATTCATTTACACACAGTAGAATTGTTCCAAGTATTGCGATGTAATCATAAGAACACAATTTTACATCAGTCATTTGCTTTCACAATTACATTGTTTAGAAAAAGAGTACATATTTCTATTTGACCAATAGATATTACTCTAACAAGTACTACCTCTCCGGATCAGAGTAGAACTGGTTGGTTGGTTGGTTGTTTTTTTTATGGCATATAAATCTTTCTATGTTAATTAATGCCAAATCTGTTTTTACACAAATAATCCGCTCTATTTCAAACAACTCAGTTTAACATTAGTACTCAGTTCAATAAACAAACACATTTCTATTTCAAGCTATTCAGCTCAGTCAAACACTTCTAAATAAACCAATTCAGTTTAGTATGAGTATAGATTTTGTCTACACCCAGTTAAATGTTAAAACAGGTCTATTTCAAACATTTCATTTTGGCGTAAGTAGAGTTTGAATGTCAAAAATAGTTCTATTTCAAACAATTCAGTTTAGTATAAGTACGCAGTTTAGTTCTATTTGACCCATAGATAGGACCCTGTCAGGTGCTACCACTCCTGGTCAGAGTTGACTTGGGAACGATAGCAATGAAGGGATGCTCCGCATTCCCTAAAGTTCCAACATTACAGTAACCTCACCATCAGATTGTTATATCAGGGCACTCGTTATGGGTAGTCTTACATCTCGGCAGAGATGCAGTCAGTGTATTGTACAGCCCCAGCTTAGATGACAAGTGTACAATTGGCAGCAATGGCAATGAAGTGGTACTTCCCATTCCCCACCCCATCAGATAATTCATGGTCATATCTAGGACACTCGGTCGGCAGAGGATCTTACCCCGTCATCAGAGGTTCGGACGGTGCATTCTACTCTCCTAGCCAATAAGGTTGAAATAATAAGGAAGAAGAAGACTCACTAGCATTGGGGATGTTGTGGATTCATCAGTACAAGGGCTCAATGTTTATATTAAATAGAGAAAAAAAGGATTAATAATAGCAGCTAATGACAACCTCAGCGGGAACATAAGGACAGTCAGAAAAACAAAGAAGTGAGAAGATGAACAACTGCATGGATATTTCAAACGACAAGCTGATGAAATCTCGCGTGAGAAGACATAGACATGGCTACGAAAGAAAAATCTCAAGAGAGAAATCTTAGCTCTTCTAACTGCGGTACAAAAAGAACCAATCATTTTAAAAAGAAAATCGATAATACGTAATAAAGTATCAAGTGTATATTGTGCGGAGAAAGATATAAAACGATTAATCACATAGGAAGTGAATGTAGCAAATTAGAAATACAACATTAGGCACAACTGGGGATAGGATTAATCCCCTAGAAATAGTGAAAAGATATAGATTTGACCATACTTCCATATTTTATGTATACATGCCAGAATCTTTTCGAGAAAATGAGACGCATAGAAATGTCCAGCTAAAGATTTCACAGTTAACTCGAAATACGTTCAACAGAAAATTTATCACAATCCCCAATAGGTTATAGTTTACGTGGTGAGAAATAGAAAGCGTTACTTTAATAGTGACTCTCTTGTTCAAAATTAATTACGAAAATTATTTTATCTATCTCTGTCTCTCTGTGATTCGTCTTTATATATATATATATATATATATATATATCCGACTCATACACTAGAGATAAATTGTATACAAAGTAATTTCTTAATTTCTTTGCTGAGCTTACAGGTTTGGATTCAGAGTTTTTCTTCTTGGAGATCGGTTGCCATACCAGGGTTAAATAACTAGGCTGACCAACTATTTACTGATTTGTAGAAAGAAATGTTTTGATTTATTCCTTTTCCAGTGGTGGGAAGGTGTCACACACACTCACACACACACACACACACACACATATATATATGTATATATATATATATATATATATATATTTACTAATCTTATATCTACGAGTATTCACGGTACCAGAAAAAAAAAAAAAAAAACCTGGCCAGGAACAAGAGATAAAAGTATCTCGAATCACCGCCCGGGGGAAAAAGAAAAAAAATGGATCAAAAAGTAAGAAAAGGCCAACCTCGTCCGACCCCTTGAAAAAAATCAAGGGATACGCAGTCAGTGGTCAAAAGAAAACCAAAAAACCCTCCGCGAATCCTGCAATGCTACAATTACTAAAGTGCTCAACACGTGACAATGGAGCCAATTATTAAATTAACCCAAATCGCGAGTCGAAAATCTTCTACTAAAGTTTCACCTTAACGGATCATCAGGAAGCCTAAGTCGAACTTCGGCTTCCTGATGATCCGTTAAGGTGAAACTTTAGTAGAAGATTTTCGACTCGCGATTTAGGTTAATTTTATATATATATATATATATATATATATATAGTCATCATCATCATCATATCGTGCTGGCAGCACGGATATCCCTGACCCTCTCTCGCCACTCCTCCCTATCGTTCATCGCCCTAGGTAGGTCTTCAGGACAACAACCTGTATCCTCACATAGCTGCTGAATGTACGTTCGTGCTGGTCGTCCTGCTTTTGCGCGGCCGTGTGTGGGGATCCATAAGAGTACATCTCTTATGAGTTCATCTCTGCTTCTCCAGCAATGTCCTGCATGTCTGGTTCGCCTAACTTGAATAGATTTCGTGATAGGGGGCAGGTGTCCGTACAGTTGGTGTCTTGTGGGGTGTTGCTGCCAGGACTTGTTGAGGATTGCACGCAGCATTCTTGTGTAATTGCCATCTAGTTTCTTCTCCAGCCGTTTTGTTAGCGTCCATGTAGTGCATCCATATAGCAGTATCGATGTGACCGCTGCCTGGAAGAAACTGCGTTTCATTTTATCGGTTAGGTCTGATTTCCATATAGTCGATAGCCTATTGATAGCTGTCCATGCTTTCGTTAACCTCGTTTCGATGTCCTTTTCGGTTGATTCGACGCTGCTTCCTAGGTACGTGAATTTGTCTACTAGTTTAAGAGGGGTTCCTTCTAGAGTGGAGATGTCCCCTGTTTGGTTATAGCACATATATTCCGTTTTGTGTGCATTAACATGGAGGCCTATGCTTGCTGCTGCTCGTTCCAGGCTATGCAGAAGTGTTTCGGCTTGGTCAGGTGTATTTGCCAGTATCGCTATGTCATCGGCGTAGTCGGCGTCGGTATGCTTTTTTCGGTCACATTTCGTCAGAGATACTCACTGACAAGCAAGCTAGCAATAACTAGGTATAGATCAAGGTAGTTGACTAAAAAGAAAAGAAAAGAAAGAAAAAAAGACAAAGTGAGGAAATAAGAAAGAAAAATCGTTTAACTGGAGAGATTGGCATGGAGTTTCCCTGACCAGACTTGACCGAAAAGAGGGTCTTATTTTAAACTCATGATGTATGCTTTACTTAAAAGCTATTCTTATATATATATATATATATATATATATATATATATATATATATATATATATATAATCTGGCTGAATTATATCATTCTGGAATGCACTGAAAAAATATGTAATGATTAACTCCATCTATGCTTTCTTCCCGTTGATCTAGTCGGAAGATTTTTCGCCAATTTTCCAAGGAGCCAGGGTTCAATCCTAGATCGATTCATACCAAAGACTCAAAAAATTGTACTTGATGCCACATTGCTTAACACTCAGCATTATAAGATAGGGATCAAGAGTAAAGTGGAGCAACCCAAGGAAAGGAGTAGTGCTCTCCTCTTCACCTCGATGTAGTTGCTATTGAAAAGGGAGCTTTCGGTTGCCAACTTTATTTTTACTTTATGCTTCACTTTCACTCATTACAAACGTTTAGGCATTTATAAAATCGCAGTTTATTCAGATGTAATTGCGATGAAATATTTTATTTCGTCTTTGATTTTGTTCATAAATTCATTGACACTGTCCTGTAACTTTGTTTTCGTTGGTGCATTTTATTGATGAGAAATATTGTCCAGTCAAAAATATAGTGATTTCAGACACGACAGGATATCTATATTGCTTACAGACGCAATGTGATATTCTATTCAGATATCTTGTAGTTCTTTTATCTTTAATTTCTAAAAAATATATT
>CAUZXS010001026.1:0-58249 GCA_963585895.1 Sepioteuthis lessoniana | reverse complement strand
TAAGGTATGTGAACTGGTTTATCAATTTTAGAAGAGTGGAGATGGCTCCATTTTGTTTAAAACTCTTGAACTCATATATATATATATATATATATATATATATATATATATATGCACACACATAAATGTACAACATAGAGAAAGTAACACACACATGTATAATTTACCAATAAATCATTCTTCCTATAATCTAAATATTTTTCAGCAAATCATCTTCATCAATAAATTAAATAAACTAATTAATTGAGAGCTTGGTAGATCAATATGATGTGTCTTTAGATATCAGCTGATATCTAAAATAAAGTTACATTGTGTTAAAGTTACATTGTGTTAAAGTACAAATAACCAAAGAAATAAGCAAACAAACAAAACAGTGCTGTAGTGATGACTAAAGAAGCTTGATATTCCATTTTACTTGTGCAAGTTTAATAAAAATATTTGACACTTGGTAGACAGATCTGTTATAGCTGAGATTTTGTGAATTGTTTGCATAATATAATAATGAAAAAAAATTCAATGTTCTGATACCTGGCTGCTCAGGGAAAACAGTTTAAAACAAATTCTCTTGATTTGAGAGAGCAAGCAAATGATCTAGTCTAGTTTTATTAGTTTAAGAAAGAGATGTAATTTAGGCTTTTTCATCAAAAATCTACAGTAGGGATCAAGAAAATTATTGATATGTACATTTGTAGGTTTATGGGATTATTCAAAGGGTTGGTAAAAATCAGGGTGTTTGGAAAAGGTTGATAACATGATATGATTGATTGATTTTATCAACATGTCAGCCAGTCTAGAGTTATTTTATATTCAGGGGTTATGGAATTGTGACCCTTATACATTCATATGTACATTTTCAGTGTAATTTTTCTTTAGGGTTCTTTGCTCACAGTTATAGGATATCAAGTATTCCTATTTAATACAAATAATTTGCATATAGCTGCATAGTTTCCCCTCTGAAACTAGTAGACAAATTCTCCTACCTAGGAAGTAGCGTCTCATCAACCGAAAAAGACATTGACACACGACTAACGAAAGCATGGACAGCTATCGATAGGCTCTTGATCATATGGAAATCAGACCTGACCGATAAAATGAAACGCAGTTTCTTCCAGGCAGCGGTTGTATCGATACTGCTATATGGATGCACTACATGGACGCTAACTAAATGGATGGAGAAGAAACTAGACGGCAATTACACAAGAATGTTGAGAGCAATATTGAACAAGTCCTGGTGACAACACCCCACAAGACACCAACTATATGGCCACTTGCTTCCCATCATGAAAACTATTCAAGTTAGACGAACCAGACATGCAGGACACTGCTGGAGAAACAAGGACGAGCTCATAAGCGATGTACTCCTATGGACCCCCACATATGGCCAAGCAAAAGCAGGACGACCAGCTCGAACTTACATACAGCAGCTATGTGAGGACACAGGATGTAACCCTGAAGACCTGCCAGAGGCGATGAATGATAGGGAGAAGTGGCGAGAGAGGGTCAGGGATATCCGTGCTAGCGGCACGATATGATGATGATGATATGGCTTCAAGTAACTAATGATAATAATCCTGAGTAAACATTTACAGCTTCAATGATTGATCGATTTTAACAGCATGTCAAATTGTCTGGAGTTATTTTATGCCTAGAAGTTAAAGAATCTACTTTATTCATATTTACATTTTTTATGTTGTTATTTCTTAAGGGTTCTTTTTATACAGTTATATGATATCAAGTATTCTGATCTAGTATAAATAATTTGCACACAGTTGCATGGTTTCAAGTATTCTGATCTAATACTAATAATCAAATGGTTTCAATTAATTATTTCTATTTAATAATAGTCATTTGTTTGCACACAATTTTATGGTTTCAAGTAACTAATAATAATCATTAGTGAACATTTATAGTTTCAAGTAACTATTCTTATAAAGGTTAGATTATTTTGTTAAATGGCATATTAACCTTCATAGATTATTTAATGCCAAATCCATTCTTTTAGAAGAATAGAAGTGGTATTCTTCCACTAATTGCTGGAGAGAGAGGGACTTCATACCAATCCCTAAGGTATTAGTCCAAAAGTGAACATATTAGCATCATTCAAGTTTGAATGTACTACAATGTTGCAGTCTAGTATGTTAGCTACCACATCCCTATCAGTTATATATAAAGTAGTCCTATCAAATAGAAATAATTTGCACACAGTTATATGGTTTCAAGTATTCTAGTTTAATACTTGAAACCATATAATCATTTGTAACTATTTCTATATCATAGGAGTTATTTATTTGCACACAGTTATATGATTTCAAGTAACTAATAATGATAATCCTTAGTAAACAATTATAGCTTCAAGTAACTATTCTTAATACAAATAATTCACAGTGATATGATATCAAGTAATCCTATCTAATACAAATAATTTGCATATAGTTGTATGGTTTCAGATATTTCAATTTACTACTAATAGTTATATAATTTCAAGTATTCTTATCTAATACTAATAATTATATGAGTTCAAGTAATTTTTTCAATTTAAAAAAATTACAAAAAATAATCCTTATGGCTCCAAGTACCTTTGCACACAATTACATAGTATTATTGATTCCTATCATACAAATAATTTCAGTAACACATGGTGGAGTGTAAATGATGATATTAAGTAATGAAAATAACTAAAACATTTTTTGCTGATACATCATTAATGTATAATGGTTGATTGTAGTGTTAAGATTGAACACTTATACTGAATTCAGAATTATATTCAATATTTTACTTATTTCTAATGATTTCCTCAATGAAATTTTATTTCAAAACTGGTATTCACAAGAGGAAAGGATAGAAATCAATAGTCTTGCAGGGTTTAGGATGCAGTTTTCCTTCACTAGGAAAAAATGGAAACTACACATATATTTATTTATTTGACCTGAGGGTCAATGAGAGATAAAACTTCCCTGATAAGTTCTGTGGTCCAAAAGATTTGGCAATAAATGATGTCTACAAATATTCTGCATTTCTATCTAGAGTGTAGTATTTGCACCAAATATCTAACACTGAAGATGATTCAGTTATGCTTTCTGACCATGAATCTACATTATTATTCTGTTTCTTTGCATAATGCTTTACTACAATGGATCAGAGAGAAATATCTGTGCCTGATCTCCAGCAGAATCAGTTATGCTTTCTGACCAAGAATTTCTACTTGGGATCTGAGTGGAGTAACAGGTCCTGACCCCAGCACTGAAGAAGAAGCAAAGACCAATGTGTAGTATCTACAGGAACTCTAACCCTTTTGAACTGGAATGAGATACACAGTTAGAACTGAATAACAACATAATAAATATATATAATATTGTGTATTTTGGCAGTAAGTCATTGTTCAAACAGGCTTTGCTGAAGACCACAGACAATTTTTTCTTTATGATCTTTTCCTACATCAAGATCAAGGTGAGAGAGAAAGTGTCCCATATATTTTACCCAAGTGCTTTCAACCATGTCACTAGTCATCCCCAGGGAAACTATTGATTGTGATGATTGTTTGGTGTGAGTTATTTATTTGGAATGCTTTTTTTTAATGCTTGGTCCATTCAGTTAGGAAGGCTGCTAAGGTTACTGATCAAATATTTTTAGTATATTGGTGCCAGTGTTAAATGCCATTTTGTTTATGTTAGGTTTTTATTTTTAATGCATATTGCCTCAAGGATTTGTAGGTGATTTTTATAGTCATTTTTATAGAGGGTCCTTGTATTGTCAATGAGAATCTTTCATGTATGAGTTTTTCAGTGTCATTGATATGTTTTGTTTTTAGATGTTGTCATATGACACTTGTGTCTGAAAGGTGGTATGTAAGGTGACAGGAGAGAGTTGTTGTAGTGTGGCCAATGTAGGAATTTATTTTTAAGTTGTTTTTCAAGACACACTTCAAATGGGAATGTAAATACATAAACTACATTGGTTTGGTTTAAGAAAGTTTTAAGGAAGTTTGTTATTTTTAACTATGAGGTTTGATGTTTTTAAGTTTAGAGTAGTTTTATGTTTTGGTTGTTCAATAGGTTCAATGTGTCTGTATATAAATTTGATTACTTATTCATCTAATTTGAAGTTTTTGTACATTTGATTCCTTTAATATAAATTGATATTATAAGTTTCGTTATTGTTATTTTTATTGATGGTATGGAGATATAGTTTTATTTGTTGGTCAATGGGTTTATTAGGGAAATTATTATTAACTTGGATTTGAGTTCTTTGTAAAATATTGTCTTAGATGAGGAGATGTAAAAGGCTCTATGGATTTAGTTTTTTTATAAGCACTATTTTAAATTTTTGGAAGCTTTTGCTATTATAGTTAAGTAAAGAGGAATTGTGACTGGTTGATTTTTTGTATGGGGATGTAGTGAATTTATTATTGTTACTGGAGTCAGTAAGTACATTTAGGAAGATTTTTTATTAATATTGAGTTCAATAGTAAAATTTAGTACAGAGTTCTTTTCAAGGGTTTGTTTTAGTTGGTTAATTTCATCATAGGATTGAGTGGTGATAAAGATATTGTCTATGTAAAAAAGTAAGGAAAGTTGGCAACTCGAAGGCTCTCTTTTTATTAGCCACTCTAACAAGGCATAGGGGAGAGCACTACTCCTTTCCCTGGATTGCTTCACTTTGCCCTTGATCTGTTCCTTACAATGCTGAGTGTTAAGCAAGGTGGGATCATGTACCATTTTTTGAGTCTTTGGTATGACTCGACCTGAGATTGAACCCCAGTCTCCCAGGCCATTGGTGAACATTTTATCCACTAGGCCAATGAGCCAGTATTTGGGGATTTTTTATGATTGTATTAAATATTTTGTTTTCTATGTGGAATACGCAGAATTCAGATATAGTTGCTCCAAGATGAGAACCCATTGAGATGCTGTCATCCTATTCATCTCTTACTCTTGGCAGGTCTTCCAGATGACATCCAGTGTCTGCAAAGAACTATTAGAGGTTAAGTTCTTGTTGGTCAGCCAACACTGGCATGTCTATATGAAGGGGTCGAAAGGAGAATGTCACTTATGAGTTTGTTCTTGCTTCTCCAGCAGTATCCTGCATGTCTTGTTCATCTTATTTGAATGGTTTTAGACATGGGAGTGGTGATACAGCTATTTCATGGGGTGTTGCTTCCAGGATATAGCTTGTGGCATTTTTGTGCAGTTCCCATCCAGCTTGTTCTCAAAGCATTTTGTCAGTGTCCATGTGGTGCACCAGTATAGTAGTACTAACACAACTGCTGCTAGGAAGAAATTCTTTTTTAATTTATCGAATAGATCAGACTTCCATATGATTGATAGCTGTCCACACCTTTGCTAGGTGCATATTGATATCATTTTCAGTAGATGAGACACTGCAGCCAAGGTATATGCACTTTCCACTAATTTCAGAGTACTGTCATTTAGAGTGGAGATGGCTCCTTCCCTATTAAAACACATGTACTCAGTTTTGTCTGCATTCACATGGAGGCCAATGCTTCTTGCTGCCTACTCCAGGCTATACAGTAGGGATTCAGCTTGGGTAGGTGTTTTTGTAAAAAGTGCAATGTCATCTGCACAATCGGTGTCTGTAATAGTTTCTGTGGGATAGCATATGTAGATTATAAACAGATATAGTTCTAATATATCCCTTTGAAGAACTCCAGCAACAATGTTGAAAAGTCCATGTTTTCATCTGGTCAGTGAACCTTGACATTTGTGTTACTATAGAGTGACATTAAGTTTGTAACAGTTTCTTGGGAGTGGGACCATAAGCTAGAAAAATATACTCCATCTTTCCTTTGTGTAAGGAATCAAATGCCTTGGTGAAACCAACAACCAAGAGTGTCACCTTGAGGTATTTTGCACAAACTACTAAGATTCAACAGATCATTAGAATCTGGATGTTGTGGATTGATTTTTTCAAGAAATAGTTCTGATTTTTTCTAAGAATTTTCTCAATTTCTAGTTTGATCCAATTGAGGAGCAAAGCATTATAGACCTTAGCTGCAATAGAAGTAAGAGTTATGCCTCTGTAGTTCTTGGTGATTCCAAGGTCACATTTCTTAGGGGAAGGGAGGATGCAGCCCTATATATATATGCTCACATGTGGACTTTTATATATATATAATACATATACAGATATATTGTGTCAATACTACTACAGGGATGCTGAAAAAATGCCTAGAGAAAATATATATATATACATATATATGTGTGCGTACAAATATGTATGTATGTATACATATGTGTGTGCGTCTATATATATCTATATGTACACAAACGTTTTTATCTGCATATATATATATATATATATATATATATATTTATGAATATGGAGAAAAATTGAAAAACAAAGTAATCCAAAGGGAAGAATTAAATGTGAAAAAAGTCATTTTTCTCCATATTGTCAGATTCTTTTCCATTATTCACTTCCATTTATTTATATATGTAAATACATGTATATATGTACTTATATACAGGTATATATACATACATATTTATTTCTGTCTAACACAAATAATTTATACAAAGCAGTATGGCTTCTAGTACTCATACCTAACACCAATAATGTGTAAGTAATTCTGTTTTAAAATAACTATTCCTATCAAATAATAATCATCTATTTGCTGATGGTTATATGATTTTAAGTATTCATGTTTAGCACCAATAATTTGGACACAGTTATATGGTCTTAAGTAATAATAATAATTCTTAGTAAACTATACAATTTAGTAACTACTCTTTATACAAATAATTTGCATATAGTTATATGGTATCAAGTATTCCTAACTAATATGAATAATTTTTAAACAGATCTTTTTAACACATAGATGGGACCCTAGTAGGTATTACCACTGCAGCTCAGAGTGAACCAGAGAGTAATGGCAATGAAGGAGTGCTCTAGACTCCCCAGATCTCTAACACAACCCTTCACAAAAAATCAGCAGGAGCCCTACTTGAACAGAGATAGATTGAAACTAGAACAGAAGACATGCTCTTAGAATGTCTGACAGGATGTATGTACATGTTGCAAACTAGTATTTTGTTTGATTTGATTGCATAGTCACACAAGCAAAAGAAAGAGAGGGTTGGGTTGGGTGGGTTTTATGCCATATCAACCATTGCAGGTGATGTAATGCCAAATACTATTTATACATATATATCAAATATATGATTTGTAAACACATTTTTTTCATAACATTTTTAAATAAGCCTGAGCTCTTTTTTCACACAGTCAAATGGTTTCAAGCATTTCTATCTAACATAAAGAATTATATTCACTATTAATCATTTGTTTGTGCACAGTGAAGCAGTTTCAAACATTGCTATTTAACACTAATTATTATATTCAACATTACTAATTCATTCATACACAGTTTAATGATTTTAAATATTACTAAGTATAACAAACAATTCAATTAAACATCAGTCATTTGCTTACACTCAGATGATCAAACAGTTCTTTTTCAAGCAATTCAATTCAGCATACGTTATTTGTTTGCACACAGTTTAAATGTCAAACAGTTCTATTTGACCCATAAATAGAACCCTATCAGGTTATACCACTTCTGGTCAGAAGGGACCAGGGAGCAATGGCAATGAAAGGGTACTCCACATTTCCCAAAGCTCCAAGACTGAAGACACTCATTGGCAGGGGTCTTACCCCTCTGCAAAGATGCAGTTGATGTATTCTACAGTCCCAGCTGATGGGCTAAAAAGAAAGGGAAGGAATGTTAGAAATGATTTACTGTCTCAGGTTGCACATGTGAGAAAAAGATGGGGAGCCGGTCCCATTAAGGCAACAAAGAAAAAAGGCACTTTCTTTCATATAGAAGACAGAGTCAATCTTGTGCTAAATTTTTACACATGAATTTTTAACATGCATAAACTATGATGATGATGATCATGTTGTACTAAGAGCACAGAATCTCCTCACTCTTTCTCGCAATCTGTCCCTATCATGCACTGCTCCTAGCAGTTCCACAAGACTGCATCTGGTGTCCACATAGAATTGATGTAAATCAACACTGACATGTCCATGTGTAGGAGTCCAAAGGATAGGAGAATGTCACTTATGAGTTTGTTTTTAATTCTCCAGCAAGATTCAGCATGTCTTGTTTCTCGTACTTGGATGGTTTGGAGGATGAGAGACAAATCATCATAAATATGTGTGTGTATATATATAGGTTTAGATATATGAAAAAAGGAATTTGACTATAATAATGGTTATCAAGATGAGGACAATAGTCTGAGTACATCAGTGAATAATAATTATAATTCTTTAACTTAAATAAAAAAAGGCTTATGATGAAAAGTAATAATAATAAGATGGAATTAAACTAATAATGATAAAATCGTAATAATGAAGAGTGTATCAACCCAAAGTGCTGTGAAAAAAAACCCAACAATAATACTAAGGTGAATCAAAAGTTTTGCTATATTTTGGCGTATGCTAAATTGTGGTGTGTACATCATGTGATCAAAGCAGTTCTGAACTGGTTGGTAGTATTATGGTAGTTGGTGTGCTGACAAGTTGTGCATTGCTTCACTCTGTTTGAATTGAAAGCCACACAAATTAAAACGCAACATGTTCAAATTCAGAAATTTATACTTTATGAATTTAAATGAGCCATAACATCACAGAAGCAACAATAATGATTTGTTGTATGAAAAGTGAAGATGCAGTTGATCCCAATACAGTAACCAGATGGTTTAAGAAATTTCATTTGGGTTGCAAGAACTGTGATGCTCAGGCAAGGTCAGGTAGGCCTAAAAGTGTGGATTCCACAGTTGTGCACCCCAATCCATAGAGGTAAACTTGGAGAGTATCAGGAGCTCAGCATCTGACTGTCCATCTTTGTTTGTCACTTTCATGATTTTAACACAAGTACCCAGAGCTACGGAACTGCGCCTCACATAAAAATGTCGCAAAAAATTTGACTCATTTTAGAAAGATGGAATAAAATATTTGTATTAATGAAGAGCCGGGCCATTGGCCTAATGAGTAAAGTATTTGTCAGTGGTCGGGGAGACCGGGGTTCAATCCCAGGTCGAGTTATACCAAAGACTCAAAAAATGGTACTTGATGCCTCATTGCTTAACACTCAGCATTATAAGGTATGGATCAAGGGTAAAATGGAGCAATCCAGGAAAAGGACTAGCGCCCTTCCCTACACATCAGTGTAGTAGCTATTGAAATGGGAGCCATCGGGTTACCCTCGACTAAGGTCGCCAGCTTTACTTTTACTTTTATTAATGAAGAGTATATCAACCTAGCGGAGTGTAATAAGTTTTCTGTTTCTTTGTTTAATGGCATATCAACCTTCATGGGTTATTTAATGACAAAACCATCCTTATAAAAGAACAGTAGTAGTGCTTTTTAACTCATAGCTGGGGGGGTATATTGGAGTTAATACCTTTCCCAAGGGTATTAGCCTAAAAGTGAATGTAATAGTGAGACAGGAGTTTGAACTCACTATGATGTTTCAGTCTTATATGTTAGCCACTATGTTACAGGGACTTCCCTATTGCAATAAGAAAGCAATAACAATAATATGGAATAAAACTGGTAATAAATATAATAAATAATAAGAGTCAGACATGTAATATAAAAATGATAAAAAGTTTCCTGTGAAAAAGACCTAAAAAAAAAAAAAAAAAAAAAATAAATAAATAAATAAATAAATAAAGTAGTAAGAAAATACTGAAAAGCAACATAATGAGAAAAAAATCATTATAATAAAAACAAAAACAATTTTCTTACCATAATGTTCATGGATAATGTAGACGTTATGCTGGTATTTTTGTCGGCAAAATAATGGCAATATTTCCGTACTGAACATTAATTCATTTAGGTAATCCAAAAAGGATTTAGAATGGGTTATCTGACTTAACATTCCTCTGTGTTTGTGTATTTCACAGATCCAGCTTGATTGTCTGAAGACTCTTCGTCATTCGCTAAAAAAGCATAGTTCTTTTTGTTTTTTAATTATAACTGTCATTCTCAAGAGAGAACAAGGAAATGTGTCTCTCTTTCTCTCTTTGCCTTAGCAGTTCTTCACATAGTCACTCGTACCTGGATTTGTTTCAATGGCTTTTTAATACATCGGCTCTTGTCCCAACGTCATGTTGTATTAGTCTTCCGGTAAATATAGGTATCTAGCACTTGGAAGCTCACACATTAACAATCTGAGGAAGTTGGTAGCAAGCACTGTTTATCGGCATTAATAGTCCTTAGTAGTCGATAACGCAGATGTGGATTAGTGCGTAAGGCTTATTTTGGTTTTAATAGTCTTTAAAAGCCAGTAATGTAAAAGCAGGTCATTAGCATTAATAGCTCTTCAGTCGACAACTCAAAAAAATCTGTCTTGTTATTCAATATAAAGACAACAGGTAAATTATAGAGCATTTCCACAATTTTTGATATTAAGGATAAAAACAGATAAAAATATCAGTTTCTCGGATATAATACACACATATAAAACTCAATGTATGTGTGTGTGTGTGTGTGTGTGTGTGTGTGTGTGTGTGTGTGTGTGTGTGTGTTTGTTGGTGTAATTTTCAAAGAGCACAGAGACACTATTTAGATCTTCTGGTCCAGACAGTATTAACATAGGGTAACTCTGATATTAGGCCAAGCACATAGATACTACACCTTGATATTAGGTGCAGCATACAGATACTACCCTTAGATCCTATGCAGCGCACACAGTACACTCACATTCAATGTAAAGTTCACAGTTACTACACTATGATATTAAGCACAGTACACAGATTGTACACTCTGGTTTTAGGTTGAGCACACAGATACTACACTCTGATTCTAGACCAAGGGACTAATCTATAGATGAATAATTCTATCACTTTTTATATGGATATTTTGCTAGTGACTGAATAATTAAAAGTTTTCAGTTTATAACAAATTATTAATATATTATGTATTTCTCCAGACAGTTCTTTGTATGAATAGTTTCAAAAGGTAATCAAAGATCGTTTTGTTGGGTTTTGTTTCAAAGTTCAACTTCATTCTTGGAATGTTCTGGGTAGGAAGAGAGGAGGGTGACAAACAAAAGGCATTGGAAGTGTCTTTGCTTTCATCGAAAAACAAGGAAGCTGAGGTGGTTATTAGGAACTCAAGGTTGAAATCTGGGAAAAATCAGGCAAGAAAAGCTTTCATAAAAATAAAAGAAAAGCAACAACAACAACAACAAAATTTGGTACTTTTAACATGACTAAACTAATGCTCCCTGTATAAAGCCAATTATCAGTTTATGTACATGAGGAGGGGGGCTGAAAAGTTTCACAGCCAAACTAAGAATGTAATAAACCCCTCATTTTATTTCTTCATGTTTTTTATATAATTTTTTGGAAAGGTTGAAGAAACTTAAGTCCATTAGATTTCAAGATAGATATGTTAGGTTTGGTTTCTTTGTTTAATGGCATATCAACCTTCATGGATCATTTAATGCTAAAGCCATTCTTCTAGAAGAACAGTAGTGGTACTATTTAACCCATAGCTGGGAGGATAAAGGGTTTCATACCTTTCCCAAAGGTATTAGTCTGAAAGTGAATGCAAAAGTGTAACTGGAGTTTAAATTTGCTTACTACAATGTCACAGTCCAGCACATTAGCCGCTATGCAAGAGGGTATCAAGATAGATGTGCAGAATAGCTAAGAGATTTTATGACATTGAATCATTGTCTTCTAGGACAACTTTCAGCACCCCTTTCATACAGCATACCCCTCACTTATTTGAAGAGGATAGGTTCCAAGACACATAGTAGATACCTAAAGCTGTGAATAGTACAAAACTTCATATACAAGGTACATTCAATAAGTTTCCAGACTTTTTTTTTGTACAGGCATTTTAAAATTGTCGTAGACTCTTGAAAATTCACTATGTTATTGCTATATGTCTTATGAGATGACTGACCAATTTTTATGATTTCTGGTTCAAATGAACAGCTACAGTAGCAATTGGAATACACCCTACTAAAGCCTGATTGTCACAGCTGGTGAATTTCAAAAATGCGATCTGACACTTTAGAAGAACGATATGCAATAAAATTCTGTTTTAAACTTGAAAAAAATGCCACAGAAATGTATAGAATGCTTCAGACTGCTTTTGGAGCATCTTGCATGAATTGAGCATCATTTTTTTCAGTGGCATAAGAGAGTCAAGGAAGGCAGAGAGTCTGTAAGGGATGATGAGAGGTGTGGGAGGAGTAAGGAAGTCAACACACCACAGTTGATTGGCCAAAGAGTTAGGGTTAGGGTTACTATGTTGAGGTTTTAAGGGAGTGCAGGAAGAGTTTTTGTCGGAAGGGGCCAGCACTCTTCAAATCAGGTCAGTGGCATTTCTACCAGGACAATGTACCAGTCCATAACTCCATCCTTGTCACAGACTATTTGACCAAGATGGGTATCAAGACAGTTCCTCACCCTTCTTATAGTCCAGACCTTGCTCCCTGTAACTTTTGGTTATTCCCTAAGCTCAGAGGCTGTCGTTATGAAACAATTGAGGAGATGAAAGAGGCTGTGACAAAGATCATTGACATGCTCACATGCTGGGGCCTTCCAGAAGTTATTGGAACGGTACAAGTGCATTGCAGCCGGAGGAGATAACTTCGAAGGGGACTAGAGTTTCATGTGTGTACTATCAATAAAAGTGCCCATACGAAAAAAGTCAAGAAACTTATCGTATGCACCTCGTATATAAGTTGTGGCAGAAATACCTCCCACATTTTAAACTTTCACCAGTGTGGTGGAACTGAACTTTGGCAAGTGGCAATGGCAGCTCCATCAAGTTAATTTTTTTTTCAGATACAATCAGTTGAAATCATATAGCTTGGACTGGTCAGGTTTTTAAAGGCTGACAAAAACATCAATAGTAATAACGACTGGCAGTATTTCTGCCATTTTTAGACAAATAGCATCCTATAATTCTTCCAAGTGGCTTTCTTTTAATCAATAAACCTGTGATTCTGAAATTTTTAACCTATAGCAGTATCAATTTTCTATTCAGAACAGCATCATTCCGTCACAGCATGAAATGAGAGTGAAAAGCTCTATGTAGCAAGTACAAATTCACCTATCTAAAAAATCATTTAAATAGCAAATGAACAGAGTGAACTGATCCAAGTAAGGATTGTAGTTGATTGTATTTGAAAAAAAAAAAAAAAAAAAAAAAAAAAAAAATGGTATGTCATTAGCTACATGGAGCTACTATTACCACTTGCCTAAATTCATCAGTGACAGTTAAAAATATATGAGGTATTTCTGTAGCATCTTTTACTGTATTTTACAAAAAAAAACATTATCTGAAAATATCTGGCAGGTAAATGTTGTGTGGCTAAGTGAATATATAATACTATGTATGAACATTATGCAATTTATCTCGAGGAATCTAATCCTTCATCCACTATCTTAGGCTGTAAAGAGGAATGTGGCTGGATATCTGTATAAAACAATCTGTCACCTACTTCTTCCTGTAATGGAAGGTTTGACACAAGGTCAAGTTTAATGCAGAGATCTTTATACTTTAGAGTGGTACTAAAAATAGCTCTGCTCTCTCAGCATCCCTCCCTTTAGGGATTGAACTTATCCCCATCTCCTTTTAATTCATTGGAGTGGATGGTGCTAATGGGATTGGCCTCCTGAAGCTAGGCAAGACAATTTATTCTTCCTGCCACAGATGGGTTTTGTACAACCATAAGTTTTGAGGTTCATTTCTTTCTCTTAAGTCCTTACAGATACTAGATTTTAAATGTGAGTCTTTGAATATATTTTTTCCAATTGTAGATATGATCCTTTGTAATATGAATACAAAATATCTATTGTCACGGAAGTGTAGAGCACACAGTGTGACTGAAACTCACTTTCTAACCACTCTTCTCCAGCTTGTTTAACCTGTATTTACTCTTCAAAATAGGGTTGTTCAAAGGAACTGTGTTCATTAAAGTTATTAAAAGTTATCTACTGGATTTGGTATGTTAAGACAAAATTGTTGGGCTTACAGTGTATAGCAAAATAACACTTATTCTAATTATTGAGTATACAAGTTGAAAGAGTTTATTAAATTTGTATGATTTTTCTATCTATTTAATTTATATGAAATTTATATAAATTCCCAAGTACCTTGAATTAGAAAAATGGTAGTCTAAGTAGATATTTATCAAGCATAGTTTAGTTTGGCACAAGGTCACAGTAACAGAGAACTTTGTATCAAACTAGCAATTAATGATCAGCTAGATAAGCATGGTATTCCTCACTTTTGGATAGGTATCTAAGGTATTTACAATTCTTAGCGCCATCTGACACAAAAGAAAAAAAAGTATTATTTCACAAGCAATGGTTTGTGAGATTAGCTTGTGAACCACTGCTCTATGGCAGATATGCGAGACAAAAAAGGAATATGGAAGGAGTAGTAGGCACTTAGACTAGTAGGTATGGTAGATTTAATAAGTATACAAATGAAATACCTACAAAGGTTATATTATGAAAAACTTGCTCAGGTTCAAAGCTTAAAATATAATTAAAATATTAGGTAACCATAAAAGTTTGTGGAATTGTCAATGTTTTTTTTATGTACAAAAAGATACTGAAACTTACTGGAACACCTTTTTCCTGGTTTCCTAATTTCTCTAATACTTTATTGTTTTAACTTCCTTTACTTTCACCTGAGAATTGAAATTTATATAGTTTTCTTTATGCATATATATATATATATATATATATATATATATATATATAGATATATATATATATATATATATAGAGAGAGAGACTATAATCCATATTTGCTGTTTTTCAACCTCAAATTAAACATGTGAAGTCATCTGATGAGACTAAGAGTATAATGACATTCTTAGCTGAAATACTTGGGGGTATATATATATATATATATATACACACACACACACTCTGGCATATAAGATATAACTTTTGAAGAAAAATATGAATGTTGCAGTTCAAAAATAAGTGTACTCCTTATATATTTTTATGCAATATTGTTTTTTTCTAATAGTGTCTCAATATTGTAGAATTTGGTAATAGATAATAACTAATAATATCTGTTTTGATTGTGTAATGTTTCATTAGAAATAATAATATCTGATATTTCTGGTTAAGAAGAAAATTAACTTTTTATTGTATTCAATTCCAAATATATATATATATATATATATATATATATATATATCAAATTGGAATTGAATACAAATTTTATTGTCAGAATAAGTGAAATTCCAAACCAAGAGAACTAATTACATCATTAAGTCAGGAACTGTCCACATGCTTATTAAACAATATAGATAAAAATGATGTCCAAATTTGCCTGTTTTCTGTCTAGACATAGAAGCAGAGAAATAATTGTTTTATAAGATGGTCTTTAAAAAAACTATTTGGTATAAAAAAATACAATTTTTGCCTATTAGTTTAAACAGCTGCTCACCTGTTTTCCTGCTGTCAATCATCTGTTGTCAAGTACTGTAGGAAAATGTTTAACTGTCAAGTTTATGCAGTACAGCCAAAGAAACCAAGTGACCCAAATCAATATTCAAGTGAAAAAACTTTTCTCAAAGTAGAAATTGTTGGTAGGGCTTAGAATATATTGACTGTATTCTCTGCAGTAAGAACCCCATCCTGCAAAAAGCGCTATCCTGGGTATGACATTAAACTGCATCTGATAGTGAGGCCCCAATTTTAGAGATCTGGAGAGTGTGGAGCCATACTTTCATTGCTACAGTTTGTTGATAATTGTAAGAACAGTTAGGTCAGTCAAGAAGTTTGTACTACAAATCCAAAGGAAAAAAAAGTGAAGTAAAAAATTCAAAATCCCAAGCCATGATTATCACTGATCATATCTAAAATAAAAAAAAAAAAAGGTAAGACATTAGTTAAATGGAGCTACCATTACCACTTGCTCAAGTTCACTTCCACTACACAAGTGACACTTTAAAATGTGGGAGGTATTTCTGTGCACACTCTGTATGATTGTTTATTTTCCTTATTAAATCACATGATATTCATTTGTAAATTGATTATTTCCGCTTTTGTATTTACTTATTTCTCTTGAAAATGGTAAGATTTTGCATGTCTATTAGTAAAAAAACAAAAAAAAAAACAATGATAGAGGAAATTACATATATGAGAGAGAGAGAGAGAAACAAAATAATAAATTAGGAGAAAAAGAATGAAAGAAAGAGAAAGGAGTAAATAGAAGAGAATGAAGGCAAGCAAGAGAGAAAGAGTAAAATGTGTGGTAAGAGAGAGAATATGAGCAAGCTGGTTATATACAGAGAGAAAAACAGAAAAGGCTGTTGATTGGCAGAGAGAGATTGAAAAACAAAGAAAATTACAGAGGAGTCAGTAAGAGAGACAGAGTGATAAAATGAAAACAGAGAGACAATGAAGGAGATAATTAGAGAGAGCAGTAGACATAAAACAGTAATGAATGTGTGTGTGTGTGAGAAAGAGATAATGATAGAGAAACAGAAAGAATGATAAGAGGAGATAAGAAGAGAGAGAGATTGAAAAACTAAGAAAACAAAAGAGAAATAGGTAGAAGAGAGAGAAATTAAAAAAAAAAAGAAGCAATTGTATGTGCATAATAAAAGGGAGACTGAGAGAGAAGAGTAGATAAAAGACAAGAATCAGTGAGTTAGAGAAAGAGGAACTCTGTGTGTGTGTGTGTGTGTGAAAGAGAGATAATCTGAAAAAGATAATGATATACAGAGAAAAAGAAAGAATAAGAGAGGGAGACTGTGAGAGAAAGATTAAAAGACTAGTAGAGAAGAAGAAACAGAAGAGACAGTATGACCAAGATTGAAAAAGCAGCTTTGAGTATGAAGGAAAGAAAGCATGATCCAAATATCCATTGCAGTAGTACCAGTAATATATGAAATATGCAAGTCTTGATTCTTTCAAAAAAGTTCTAATATGGGTTACACACAATCTCAACTCTCAAACATAAAGAGTAGAACATTGCAGCAAGATATTTTTTTCATACCCTCTGAACCCTACCCCACTGACCCTGGTTCATTTTCCTCACCTATATCTCCCAACAAATCAGCACATTTCCTATCCACCCATCTGAGAAGCATTTTACCATTTTGCTAGAATCATACCAATTAATGATTAGATATGAGAATTTCATAGAATTGTACTATGAAGCATAAGACTTTTTATTCAAAGATTTAGAAAATCTCTACTCTACCTTCCTTCACTTTGCTTTTACAACCTACCTTACTTCAGATTTGTCAAAAGTTTATAATCAAGTGTGTTTCCTTAAAACTGAATGAGGAAAAAAAAATTGCAATTATCTTGAGTTACATGAATAAATTAGAGAAATCTGCCAAGTTAAGATGAACATGGTGGTGACAGTTTATATTTGAATTTTGGTATTGAAAATTCAAAGACTAAGAAAAAAGAGCATAGCACATAACATGGCACTGATTTCTTGGAGGATTTAGTCTGGTAGGCTAGCTGTAAAAAGATATGCTTGATCTAGGTCCCCAGTTTAAAAACAGCAATTAACCAAATGTTGCCAAAATCACCAAACTTGTTGGGGCATCTTAGGGGGTCATTGGAATTGGTCTGTTGGAAGTGGAGGTTCAGTGAACCCCAGTAGAAAAAGCATGTTTTTTTTTTATTCTCTCTCTCAGGTGGCTGGGTACATGTTGAGACCAGTGGTAGTGTGGACAGAGAGCGATTAAACTATTCAAAGATACTAGAAGAGCTGGTTCCTACTAGTAAATTCACCCTTCCATAGACTCCTATGCTTTTATTTACTCAGCCAAAACTTTTATCCCCCCCTCAAGGGTCTATATGAATCACTTTGAAAAGCCTTGATATAAATCAGGTCTAGATATCTAGGCAAAACTATCAGTTATTCAGATAAGTTTTTTGTATTCATTTAAATTTCAAATTTTACAAAATAGGAAGGTTCAGTCTCAAAGCTTTTTGATCACGCCTCATATTAAATTTAAGTAATTTAAAACTCTGTGTAACAGCTATAAAGAATATTTTGTTGGGTTGATTTTAACAGAATGTCAACCAGTCTGAAGTTATTTTATGCCTGGAGGTTAAGAAATTGCATTTGTATATATTTACATTTTTTGTGTAGTTTTTTTATACATAAAACCAATACTGCTGTCATGATCCTTACAACGTGAACTGATGCAATTGACTGAAATACAACCAAATTTTGACTCAAGACCCTTGAGTCATTTAGATGTTTTTTGAACAATGAATGGCAGTCCTTTGCATTCTGCAAGTCTTCCAAGAGTTTATCTATATAAAACATAGTTTAGCTGTTAGTCTTATATCCTAAATTACAAAGAATTTCATTTGGTTAGGTTTTATGACATATCAACCATTGTAGGTTATTTAATGCTAAATCCTCTTTATACATATATACTGTTATGTATGATTTGTAAACCCATTTTGTAGTTAACATTTTTAAATGAGACTGAGCTCATTTTTGTTTTGCACAAAGTTAAATTTTTCAAGTATTTCCATCAAACACAAATACTTCTATTTACTATAACAATGTAATTCAATTTAGGCCTATAGTTAAAAAGTTTCAAGTATTGCTATTTAACATTAGTAATTCTATTCAAAATTACTCCTCCTTTGTTACACACAATAAAATGGATCCAAGTATTGTACTGTATCATTAATAATTCAATTAGACAGTCAGTTGTTTATACACAGTTAAATGATCAAAGAGTTCTATTTGACTCATGGATAAGTCCCTATCAGGTGCTACCACTCTAGGTCACAGTGGACCTGGGAGCAATAGCAATGAAAGGGTAGTCCACATTCCCCAAAGCTCCAAAACTAGAGCCTCACCATCAGATGCAGTTTAGTGTCATATCCAGGACACTAGTTTTCTTACCTCTCTGCAGAGATGCAGTCAATATATTCTACAGCTCCAGCTGACAGAGTGAGAAGTAAAAAGGAACAAGAGCTTAATTGCAACCATCAACATAACTGGTATAAGACAATTCTAAATACTTTGAATATCTTTTCAACAGTTCCAACCAGAGGATTTATAATTTGTACAGCCATCAATAGCATTAAAAGATTGAAATGAAATCCAATGAGAAAGAAAAAGACAACTTGGAAATGTAACATTGTAAGTGAATGATACCAGGGTGTGAATAGATAAGTTATTAAAAATAAAAGCCAGTGGCAGAAAGAAAAATGAGTAGACAAAGTTCAAAATCTTATCCAGTTGGCTAGGAGTAGTAAAAAGATATGTTTTATCTAGCTTCCCTGACTACAAACAGCAATGAACCAAAAGTTGCCAAAATCATCAGATTTGTTAGCTGTCTAAGCAGTGGGGGCTGGTCAGGCAATGTCACCTCACAAGGTGGAAGAGTGGGAGGTTTGCTATTCTGTAAACCCCGATAAATGAAGCAAGGTTTTTCGAGTCTCTTTCTTTGGTAGCAGGAGACATGAGAAGACCAGTGATAGTGTGAACGGAGAGTGATCAAACCATTTATAGATGCTAGAAGAGCTGGTTCCTACTACCTTTGACACCATGTGACAGTTCTCTGTCAGAAACTGAATGGAGAGAATAAAACAACAGAGATCTTAAGGCAACTCATGTTTTGTGTTCCTCCTTTCCTATCAGAAGATTATTAGCCATCACTGACCCAGTAGTTATAGTTTTCTAAGGAATTACATTGGAGGTATTACTTTCAGAGTGATTGATAGCAGCATAAAGTTCTTGTTCACCATTTTTTTATGGCATGTCAATCCATCTGGAGTTATTTAATGCATAAAGATAAGGAAATCAAGTATACGAGTAATTAAAGTTGGCGACCATAGCTGAGGGCAACCAGAAGGCTCCTTTTTCAATAGCTACTACACCAAGGTGTAGGGGAGGGCGCAACTTCATTCCCTGGATTGCTCTACTTTACCCTAGATACATACCTTATAATGCTGAGTGTTAAGCAAGGAGGTATTAAGTAGTATTTTTAAAGTCTTTGGTATAATGCAACCTGGGACTGAACCCAGGTCTCCCGGACCATTGGCAAACACTCTACCCACTAGGCCAATGAGCCGGTAGTACACAATATAAAGTATTCCTATCCAAGAGAAATAATTTGCATATATTTGTATGGTTTCAAGCACTTCTAATATTAATAATTTATATGCAGTTATATGGTTTTAAATAACCAATTCTATTTAATAATAGCCATTTGTTTGCATACAGTTATATGGTTAACAATAACTGTTAAGAATCCTTAATAAATAATAATAATAGTTTCAAGTAACTATTCTTAATACAAGTAATTTACAAACTGTTATATGGTATCAAGTATTCCTCAGACAAGCAATTTTCAAACTGATCTATTTGATCCATGAATAAGACCCTAATAGATATTACCACTCCAGTTCAGAGTGGACCTGGGAGTAATGGCAATTAAGAAGGTGCTCCATAACTGGAGCATTATCAGATGCAGTTTAGTGTCATACCCAGGACACTTGTTCACTACTGGCAAAATTGAATAGGCTATGGTGGTGACTATGTGGACAAATGATGTTTTGTAGCTAAAAATATGACCTGAAAGCTGCTTTGTTACAAGCAGATTAACAGGGAGGAGCTTGTCTGTTTGTTGTCACAAATAAACAGCTTCATAATTTGATAGGGCAAAAATCTGAAGCATGATACAATTGGCTGTCATTGCCACAGATGTATAAACAACATCTGTTATCGCCTGAATTTTAGGGACACATCAAAAGTATAAAAAAAAACGTGAAAAAGAATAGTGAAAAATATTCACCCATGATGAAAACAGTTTAACCTTTCAGAGGAAAAAAAATGAATCCATTTCGTTTAGTAACAAAAGGAGAGAAGATAAGACATTTATAGCACTGAAATCACAATGCAAACAGAATTTTCTCTGTTATATGACAAGACAACTTTCCATGTAAACTGAAATTATCATTCAGATGAAAAATAACCGCATTCAGGTACAGTTGAGTCGATAAAGCTAATATATTATACAAAGACCAGTCACAACTCCCTTTAAAGGGCATTTCAAAAGTTCTAAAGTAATAGAAAAAAAAGGTCAGAGATACTGTAAGTCTAGCAGGTAAATTATTTTAAAAATATCCTTATTCACTGACTTGTATATATTAGTCTTTGATTCTTTGAACTTTAAATTCCTTAGCAATAGGATATCCTCACAAAATAAAAATTAGCACAAGACACAAATTAGAGGAGTTTCCATCAAGAGGAGATCTTTAACAATAAACAGGAAGTCATGTTGGTGCAAGATCTAACTAATTGTGCATAATCTTTATTTCATAATTAAAAAAATTGAAAATGTTTTATGAGTTAACCCTTTTGGTATGGAGAGCGACTTAAGTCACCCAAATATACTTAATGCATGAGTAAGTTGCAACTTTAATCCAAATTACTTAAAATATTTGGAGCATGTTAAACATATCCCTTGAAAATGTTCATTGGGTGCCCCATTTATATGGCCTTGTGTCATATCTAAGCAAAAGGCTTAGTAAATTACTACCCCTTGAAAATGCTTCTTTTTCAATATACCTAAAATTAAGACAAAAAATACTTCATTACTTCTAAAACTTTAGTAAAACTTTTTTTTAATTATCAGTGAATGAAAAATTCTCTTATAAACAAACTTGCATGATATATTCCCTAATGTCAATGTTGTATTATAGAACTGTAATTATGAAACTGACAATTTTTTAATTAGTAAGATTTTTTTAATTTTATCATCAAAAGGGCATTCAAGATATTAAATCTGTTGTCATACCAAAAGGGTTAAATTGTATTGTTGAGGAAATAAAAATCTTTATCCAAAACTATCTCATCATTTCATTAAAAGAAAGATTTATTTACACTTTACAACTGAAGATTATTATGTCTGCTAATAATAGACATAATAATCTTAAGTTGTCTAAATTTCTTAGATGAAGAATTTTTCCTTATCAATTTCAGTCAAATTTATCTTGCATCTAATTTTTGTTACTTTTAATTATACTACTCAGATTAAAGTCTACATTGTAATTTTAAATGTGAGCATATAGTAGGAGGCATAGTTAGAGTAATGGTTATTGTTGTAGGAAATGGAATTAGCAGCCAGAGTTCAAATCCTGGATGAGGCTGTTTGTATTTCACTTCAAGCTGATGCTTTTGAGGAAAAGTATAAATGCATGTTCTCTCCCCAGCTAAGGATAAATAGTAGGGCAGATTGGGTTCTTTAGTCTTGGTTAGATAAACAGTCTAGATGAAGGAAAACTTTGAATTCAAACCTGCTTTACTCTGCTGAAAAATTGACCTTGTGTCACATCCTGCCAAGGGCAAAGATTATGCCAACTGAGTTTGGGATAACAGAGATTTAAGATGAAAAATAACTATTGTTTTAACAGCTTGTAGACTTAAACCCGAGCCATTTGCTTAAAGAATAATCCTTACTAGAGGTGCAACAAAAATGGATTCTAATGTTAAAACTAGTAACACTGTTTTTTTTTTTCATGAGAAAATCCATCTGTGTGATTAAAATACAAAATTATAAACAAGGTTTAGGCTTCAACTACATATAACTATTTAAAACAATCGTTATTCATAGAATGACAAAACACAAATAAGAAAATAGCCACAGATGTTTAAGATATTTATAAAGTCAGCCATTGTTTGGTTTCATATTTGTCTTATTGTCTGCCAAACTGATGGATCCTGAGGACAGAAAAATTAGTCTGTGAGGATAACTTGATTTTGGAATAAATATGAGATAGGTGGCTTTCCTAATGGTTAAAACTGCTATTTCAAGATGAATTGAAAGAGGAGTTTAAAGAGGAATTTACTATGAAATAGAAAAAATATTTCTATTTATTATTCTTTAGCACTAACTAATTCATGAAAAATTGAATATACATCATTTTTTCTTTATCATTAACATAAAAAAATGATATTTTTTTGCCCAGTTTGTTTTTGGAGAAGGGCCATAAATTTCAAATAGCTTAGGGCTTCAGCAGATGAAATTCCAGCTATGACAACTAGTTGAAAAAATAATAATAACTGTTTATAAGACATAAATGAAATATATTATTTTATAGGCTTGAACCTGAGCAAGTCATTGAAAATAGTCTAAGAAAAATACATTTGAGAAAATGAATACAATACTGAACCTTAGAATAAACAAAAACAAAATGTTTAGAGGGAATCAAAGGACAAAAGAGGGAGAAGGAGACTTACTTGAGATGAGACATTATTTGTCCACCCAATGAATGTGTGGGCAGGGCAATAAGTCTAAGATACATCCTTCAAACTAACTTGTTTATGGTGATTATCCATAGTTCTTCTGATTGAGCAGAACCAAATTATTCACAGATTTTTCTTTTTTTTCCCCTATAGTCTGACATTTTGTTTTTGTAACTTTCCTTAGAAGAAGGTCCTCCTTAAAATCAGAGAAATAAAAACCAAAGAATGAAAAAAAAAAAAAAAAAAAAAAAAAAGATTGGTTTAAAATGATATAGAGTAAAGATGAAAATAAGCCTGAATTTTTTCTTGAATTAAAAAAATTTGACTGAAAAAATAAAAATGTGTTGTTTGTGTCTAATATAGACCTTTATCAACTTGCAATTTTCCTGGAGATTATGAACAAGTGATGCAAAGATTATTATATTTAAGAGCAAAAAAAACAGCTGGTTTTTATATAGAACATTTTCAGGGAGGATTCTGATTGGTTGATTATCAACCTAAGAGTGACCTCTTGTGGAAAGGAAGAGGACAAAGAACACTCCAACTGGGTTGGGTCAAATGATTAAACACAAGAGAAAATATTGTCTTCCACCAAATGTTGCCGTTATATATGAGTCAATAAAACCAAATGCATGAAAGAAAAGGTTTCAACTCATCGGTCTTTTCAATTGTGAATGATATAAATAAAACAGTTTGTGAGAGCCAAGAATAGAATACAATGTTTATCAACCTTTCAACAGACAAATCATAAAAACACTCAAGGAAACACACATGTACATCACAGGTTCAATGGTGTACTTTGGTCATGTCTGAATATAAGACAAAAAAATAATATTAACATACGACATCTATAAAAGAAATAATTTTAAAAATTTATTTTACCCCCCCCTCATCCCTCGAAAGATTAAAAGATATTGACACTCATGATATACAGTTTTGTAGCAAAACACTTTTTATTCATGTAACTTATTCCTACCTCATTAATAAAAATTAGACACACTGTCACTCATTCTTCATAATGCTCCAATATTTCTACATGGTTTTGTTCTGGCTATTTAGATCTTGCAATAAATGCAGTGGTAATTTACTAAGCTTTGATAATCTGGTACACAAGTAGCTTAGCTAAGTACACAACAGGTTCATCATTGCTTAATGTCTTCTTTTCTTGTTATTTACTAAGATTTGCTTAGTCTGACAAATATGCCTTAAGTTGCTTACAGGACTTGCTGTTTCCAAGTGGTTAACCATCTTAAAACAGAATAGACTCATCATTGTTTAACTTTTTCCTTTATTGTTATTTACAAAGATTTGATAATCTGGCACACAAGTTACAGTATAAGCTGTTTCAAAGTAGTCACCCACCTAAACATTGAATAGACTTATTATTGCTTAACATCTTTCTTTCTTATCATTTACTAAGCTTTCTTTAGTTTGGTACACAGGCCTAGAGTTCCTGGTCAAATATGCTATTTCTAAGTGGACAACCCATGTAAGTGCTGAACAGGATCATTTTTGCTTAAAAACTTCCTTTTTTCTTATTTACTAGCTATTTACTAAGCTTTGCCCATTGGCTTAGTGGTAGAGTGTTCGCCAATGGCCCAGGAGACTGGGGTTCAATTTCAGGTCAAGACTCAAAAAGTGATACTTGATACCTCCTTGCTTAACACTCAACATTATAAGGTATGTTTCAAGGGTAAAATCCAGGAGTAATCCAGGGAAAGGAGTAGTAGCTATTAAAAAGGGAGCCTTCAGGTAGCTCTTGACTACGGTTGCCAACTTTACTAAGCTTTGCTTATTCTGGGACACAGGCCTAAGGTTACTTAAAATACCTGTAGTTCCAAAATGGTTACTCATTTAAGGTCTGTTGTTGATCTGGTGGAAACTGGTAGTGAATTACTTCATGTAATGCTTTACCATTATTACAGAAATGTTATATACAGCTATCCTTTCTTTGTTGGTTTGAGAACTTTTCAGAATTTCCTTGTAGATGTTTACACATATATAAGTTATAGGGCACACGAGAAAAACACACATTTCTAGTTAAACTATACTTTTTCTTTTTTTGGCAAAAGGAGGGTTAGTAAACACAGTCATTATATAATTTAGGTAGCTTAGAACAAGAATATATATATATATATATATATATATATATATATATATATATATACTTTAAAATAAATAGGGAATTTGCTTTTAGGGTATTTATTTTTCTTCTACACCTGTTTCTGATGTTTAAAGTCATCTTCAGGAAGTAAATGGCTGATTTCAGTGGTCCAATTGGTTTATATATATATATATATATATATATATGCAAATTCTCTTTTGCATTAAAAAAACCAATTCAATTATCTCTATATCAGTACACAGACTGACACACGAATGTGTGTATATATATATATATATATATATATATATATATATATATATATAGTGATGATAATAATAATAATAACAACAAGAGATAAAATATATATAAGATAAGTGCATAGAAAATGTTCAGTGCTATAAATAAAGCAGTTTTAAAACAAAATATTTAAAAAAATTCCTGCTGCCGAAAACCACTGATGCAATATCATGTTTGCCAACAAGAAAAGCTGAATAAAAAGCTAAACATTAAATCCTTGGCTGTTGTTTTCAATAAAATATGCCTACAAGAGAATCTGCTGCCTAAATATACACACACACACACATATATATATATATGTACACATACACACACTAAGAGATATATATATCTTAGTGAGATGAATGTGTATAACTATTAAAACACTGAGTAATGGACAGAGCTAAGTCATGCACAACCTGTCAGCACACCAACTAACATGATACTACTGACCACAGCATGAATGTTCCATGGCTTAAACTGCTGCTGATATATATGCTGCAAACTAGCATGTACTAACAAAAAATTGTAAAACTTTTGATTCCCCTTAATACATATAGAGTGGCAAAAAGTTTGGGAGTTTCAGACATGAAATACATGTAAAATTTGAGATGTTCTGAAATAATCACTAGAATAATCTTTGAATAAGCCACTGTTTTAATGAACAATCAGGAGTGAGGAATAGAAAAATAAGAGCAGGGCAATTAGGTCGGAACTGCCTCCCCACCCTATTCATTATCAATAAAAGCTGTTCCATTTGTATACCTAAAAAGCACAAATACTTTGTTCTGTTTAACTTAATGTTGTTGTTCATAATGATCAATATCTATTCAAAGACTTCAGTACACTTGTATCTCTTTATTCTGTCGACTTTAGGACCTGGCTAATGACAGATGATCAAAAATACTAAGAAATAGAGACTCATCCCTTACATTTTACGACTTTATTAGTTATTAACAATTTTTCTGATAGTGTAGAAAATGTGATATATTTTTAGATAAATCATATAAATTATCTTATTCCAAAAATTTTCCTGCCCTGTCAGCAGAACCAAGTATTGCATCTTCTGAAAGGAGGTATATATCTCTCTAACTCCTCCACCATAGACAGGATGCAAAAGAAGATCAATTTTGAGGTGGAGTGCAACTGGTTTGAATTCAGTGTCTTTCCTTCTCCTAGACTGGTTGCTGTACCAAAGTTAAAAAGGCATTATACACCTTATAAATATTTATATAAATACTGCTTATATAAATATTGATATCAAAAGACGTTTATAAGTCCATTGTTTGTATATACATATCTTTGTACATTTATTTTAGGCACACACAAAATTATACATACACATATATATATATCTCATGGCTTGGCTTCATGAAACAAAGATGAAGAGAGTAATTCATGATGACAGCAGGCACATTCATGGCTAATAATGCACACAAGCAGGACGTGATACAAGGTCAATTTCAAGCAAAGTTTAACAGGTTTGAATTCAGAGTTTTCCTTCTTGACCAGTGGTAATACTCTGGTTAAAGAGCTTAGTCTATCCTACTATTTATCCGGAGCTAGAGAGAGAACAGTTGAATTCATACCTTTGCTAAAGGTATTAGCATTATGTAAAATGCAAATCACCTCATTCAGGATTTGAACTCATGTCATCATGTCCATTTCCTACAATGGTTACCATTACACCACAAATGCCTACACACACACACAGAGTGTATGTATTTACCCAATCTCTCAACTACAGCTGGGGTGTGACACAATGTCAATATTTTTAGGTAGAGTACTGCTGGTTTGAAATCAGAGTTTTCCTAAAGAACCAGGTCTATCCTACAATTTACTCATAGCAGAGGAGAGAACAGATGAGTTCATGCCTTACCCAAGGGCAATAACACAAAGTGAATTGCAAACAGCTTTGTCCAGAGTAATTTATTTATTTTCCCTTTAGTAAATGAACCTTCCATATAGACGTGTGCGCATGTTTCCCCAAGGATATGCGTCCAACCTATCATCAAGGCTGAGAATACACTGACAATAAACCTCCTCCCCACAAAAACAGGGTTTCTTGGTTTGATTTGTTCTGGTTGTGTAGTGTTTTATGGCATATCAACCCTTGTGGGTTATTTAATGCCAAATCTTGTTTATCCATATATATTATGAATATGATCTTTAAGTGAATAGTTTTTAGGTAACATTATTTTTAAATGAGCCAGAACTTATTTGTTTGTACACAGTTAAATGGCTTCAAGTATTACTATTTAACAGGGTGTTCTGGGTATGAAACTAGTGGCAAAGCTCTTTGTTCTGGAACTCTAGGTAGTGTAGAGTACCCCTTCTTTGCCATTACTTTCAGGTTTGCTCTAACCCAGAGTTGTAGTCCCTCTTAGGGTCCCATCTATGGATCTGTTTGAAAATTATTTATATTAAATACATGAAACCATAATTTTATGCATACAAATGGTTATAGACAAATAAAAAAAGTGCAATTTTAAAAAAAATGCAAAGGAACATTGAAAATATAGTTATAATTGTAATCAAATAATTACAAATGAGTCAAATTTCAGTATTAAATAACCAATAAAAAGTTCATATGCCATTAAACAAATTGACCAAACTGAGGGCCTTTGTGTGAATGTAAGCCTTCTGGTCACCCTCGACTATAGTCACCAACTTCATTCACTTCATCCTTGTCTTTATCAAGTGATTAAACAACAAAGATTAAAAACCTCATCTAAGAGATTCTCATCACAGTTCCCAGCTGACAACAAGGTGTTCAGCTATGGGTCTTCGTTCTAGGTGAGGTATAGAATTTTTTGAATGACCCTTGTAAACCTTTGACAGTGAAAAAGAATCTGTGAAACCAAAGTTAAATTCTAGTTTGGGCTGCTTGAGCTCATTCTATTCTAAAACCTTCAGACAAGTCCAGACATGAATCTACTTCTCAAGATATCCTTCTTATTACCAGGTGTCAAAGGTCTCTTCACTGGCATTCCATAATATTTAATAATAGTAAGCCATCACTACTTTAAATGGCAAGCCTCTAAAATTAGTAGACCAGTTCATATACCTTGGCAGCAATATCTCATCTACTGTAAGTGATGCCCACATATACATTATGAAGGTGTGGACTGCTATTGACAGGTTATCACTTAAATGGAAAGCTGATCTCTCTGATGAAGAAAACAGGATTTATTCCAAGCTGTGGCTGTGTCAGTACTACTGTATGGATGCACACTATGCCACTAATGAAATGCATGGAGTAAAAGCTAGATGCTGTTTTGAACAAATCCCGGAAACAACACCCTCCAAAACAGCAATTGTATGGCCACTTACTTCGAATTTTACAAACCATTCAAATAAGACAAATAAAATATGCTGGAAAAGTAAGGACAAACTAATAAGCTACATTTTCTTAAGGACTCCTGTACATGGTTTTGCCAGTGTTGACTGACTAGCAAGGACTTACATCAGCTTTATGCGGATACTGGATGCAGTCTCGAGGACCTGCTAGGAGCGATGGATGATAAGGATGGCTGGCGAGAGAGAGAGAGTCAGGTAACTCCATGCTATCAGCATGGCTTGATGATGAATGATCTGAAAATGAACTTACAAAACACTGCTACACAGTGAAACTTTCTTAATATTTATAAAGCTTAGTACAATAAACAATGAATGAAATATTAATTTTCAAGATAAAGACAACAATGATAAGAGAACTAGTCTAAATAAATAAATGTATAATTGTACCTTATGTATAAGGGTCAGTTAATTTGACAAAGTGTTTGTGTCACTGCTGATGAATCTGGTCTAATTTTCTAAGTTATGATGATTCCATTGTTCAGCAGAAAATGAGAAATATCTAATCGAAAAGGCTGAAAAAAAGACTTTGACAAAATTGTATGTAAAAAATAATAAAGATCATGACAACTGTTTATTCTAATTCTTTTAGACTATTTTTATTGTCGTAATAAAGTGATAAAACAACCAAGATTAGGAATCTCAAAGAGATTTTCACTTTTCACCACAGTAATAAAGACAACAAAGTCAAATAAACTAGTCTGGCTTATTATATATATATATATATATATATATATATATATATATAAATAAAAAGATAACAAAGAGAAAGAAACTTATTTGAATGAATCGTAAAGATATTTTTACCATAAATCCAAATTCAATATATGACTGGTCAAACATATTAGCATACACCGCAAAAAGGTTTTGAATCTTTTCTAAAAGCTTAGAATTGTCACAGTTTCCCCACCCCCATAGCAGTTAATAAGAAAACAAACCCAAGTTAAGAAAACAAACCCAGTTAATAAGAAAACAACCCAAGTAAAAGTCCCAATGCCACCCCTCCTCAACCCCTCCCCAAAAAAAATGATGAAATAAGTAGTGTCCTCCTCCCCAACTTGTAGACCTTTCCCAAAATTATATTTTAAATTCATTAGTAACTAAACAGTAGAACAGAACGGAAGAGATAAAGAATTAGCTTGTGCTGCCAGGAAGATTATAGGTTCAATACTGGTCAGTATAATGTCTTTAAGACCTTCTAATTTAAAATGGCGAAATTTTTGCAAAATTGCTGTTCTATTCTTTGTAAAATGCCGCTTGTTTAATGTATTTTAAATGTAAAGACATTTTTACCATAAATCCAAATTGAATATATGACTCTGGTCGAATTTGAATCTTTTCTAAAAGCTTAGAATTGTCAGTTTTCCCACCCCATAGCAGTTTATAAGAAAACAAAACAACCTAAATATGTCCCAATGCCACAAAAAAACACATATTAGGGCCAGTATCAGAAGACAGGTGAAAATATACCCCAAAACTCTTATAAATATATATTATTCCTGGACTTTAACTAAGTTAAAACTTAAGGGAAAAGAAAGCCCCCCACCTTTTTTTTCTTTTACGTACACATGGGAAGCAGCATGATGGACGTAAAGGTATGCGAATAAATCCTTTGACCGCTAAACGCTATGCCTAACCTTGTCCTGGATGTGTGAGTCTTGCGGCTTAATGCTCAGGATTGTCAGTTCGATCGGGGAACTACTGCTGCTCATCTATAAGAGTGGCTTCTGTAGATGAGAATAAAAACAGCCATCGAAACCACATACATAAACTGCATTGCTCTTTGCGTGGGTAAAAAAGGGGGCGCATCCTGCTGAGGTTGGAGCCTTGGCCTCAGTGTTCGAAAAATCAGCTACAGAGTTCAAACAAAAACTACTAAAATGCAAACAAACAAAACAAATAGCAACATTTAATGTTAGAACCCTAAATAGAATAGGTCAACTACCAGAGCTAACTGCATCAGCCGTAGAACATAAGATAAACATAATTTGCATACAAGATACATGCACACCGAAGATATCAAATATCACGAAACTGGTAATGGATGGATGCTAGCCACTGTATCAGCATGGAAAAACTGTCAATGCCACGGTAGGAGGGGTAGGAATGTTTATAGGACCAAGAGCATTAAGAACACTTAATACCATTGAGAGAATACAACCTAGGATGATGGCAGCTACGTTTAATGGCAACCCCAGAGCAACAATCATCTCCTACTATAGCCCTACCAATGTTAGTGAAGAAACCGAACTAGTCACCTTCTACGATGAGCTATCCTCTCTAGTGCGTAGCATTCCGAAACACAATGTGCTAGTCATTGGTGGAGATATGAATGCCCAAATCGGGAAAAACAGAAACAACAAATACAGCCTACACAACATGTCAAATAGGAATGGACAACATCTAACATTTCATGATAGAAAATAGATTAACATGCCTCAATACAAACTATCAAAAAAGGGAGGGAAAATTATAGACCTACACATATGTGAACAATAGTAAAGCACAAATAGACTACGTTTTTATAAACAAGAAATGGAAAAATAGTGCGATGAATTGTGAGGCATACTCCTCTTTCGAGGATGTGTCCTCCAATCATTGAATAGTCACGGCAAAAATACGACTAAGCCAATGAAAAAATGCCACACAAACAGCTACCACTAAACACTATGACTGGGCCCTTCTTAACAGCAGAGATATTAGATATAAGTATGTATTAGAATTAAGAAACAGATTCGAGACACTACAAAAGAAGACAGAAAAAGGTGCCCCAAATGACGAATATGAGAATTTCATTGACGCACACCTTGAGGCGGCATCGAAGTGTATTCCAACAAAACCTAGAACTAAATATAGAGTCCCATGGGAAACAGTAGCGGTTAGAGAAAAATATGCACTCGTGAAAACTGCCTCTAAAAGCTATCAGAAGAACCCAACAATTACAAATGCCCGAAAACTAAAAAAGGCACAATATCAATTAGCAGGCATATATCTAAAAGAACAGACGGAATACATACAAAATCAGATAGATAAGATGAGAGACTCGGTGGAAGATAGGCAATCTAGGATAGCCAGGCAAACAATAAACGAAGTGAGTAGAAGGAAGAGCACAGCCAAAGCAAAATTGAAAGCTGCAAACCAACAAGAAAGAATAAAACTGTGGAAACAGCATTTCGAAAATCTATGAGGTAACCCACTGAAAGTTACGCAGGAACCGATCACCAGAATTATCAGAAAGCAATTGGACATTAAACTAGGCCTGTTCACTCAAGAAGAACTTGACTCGGTTTTTAGAAAAATTAAAAATAGGAAAGCTGCAGATTCCCCCAGAAGTATCGAAGACCAGACAATTCGACAACATACTGCTCTGACACTGCAACGCAGTCTATAATCAAAATCTGATAGACAGATGGATGAAGGGATGCATCCTCCCCTTCCCTAAAAAGGGTGACCTCGGATTAGCCAAGAACTACCGAGGTGTAACACTTACATCCATTGCAGCCAAAATTTACAATGCCCTACTACGAAACGGCATAGAACCCAAAATCGACAACATCTTTAGGAAAAACCAAAATGGCTTCCGAAGAAATAGATCCACGACCTCACAAATATTGACCATCCATAGAATCCTTGAAGGCGTACGGGCAAAAAACCTACAGGTGACAATACTATTTGTCAACTTTACCAAGGCCTTTGATTCCATTCACAGAGGGAAGATGGAACAAATCCTACTAGCATACGGCCTACCAAAAGAAACCGTAGCAGCAATAACAATTTTTAACAGAAACACCAAAGTGAAAGTATGTTCACCGGATGGAGACACAGAATACTTTGACATTGTAACAGGAGTACTACAAGGGGACACGCTAGCCCTATACCTCTTCATCATCTGTCTAGACTATGTGCTTAGAACTTTGATAAAATCAGAGAAAACGGCTTCGAGCTGAAAAAGAAAAGAAGCAGTTTGGAATGAGCCGCCGCAGGCATTGGCCTCCATGTCAATGCACACAAAACTGAATATATGTGCTATAATCAAACAGGTGACATTTCCACACTAGAGGGAACCTCTCTGAAACTGGTAGACAAATTCACCTACCTAAGAAGCAGCGTCTCATCAACCGAAAAAGACATTGACACACGGCTAATGAAAGCATGAACAGCTATCGATAGGCTTTTGATCATATGGATATCAGACCTGACTGATAAAATTAAACGCAGTTTATTCCAGGCAGCAGTCGTGTTGATACTGCTATATGGATGCACTACATGGACGCTAACTAAACAGCTGGAGAAGAAGCTAGACAGCAATTACACAAGAATGTTGCGAGCAATATTGAACAAGTCCTGGCAGCAACACCCCACAAGGCACCAACTATACGGCCACCTGCCTCCCATCACAAAAACTATCCAAGCTAGACAAACCAGACATGCAGGACACTGCTGGAGAAGCAAGGACGAGCTCACATGATGTACTCCTATGGACCCCCGCATATGGCCAAGCAAAAGCAGGACGACCAGCTCGAACATACATACAGCAGCTATGTGAGGATATGGGATGTAGCCCTGAAGACCTGCCAAAGGCGATGAATGATAGGGAGAAGCGGCAAGAGAGGGTAAAGGATATCCGTGCTAGTGGCATGACATGATGATGATGAGACTAGTAAAAATAACTCATCTCAGAAATTCAGCTCGCAAGAAGGCCACAGAGTAGAGTGGCAGAAATATTGGCATAAAGATACTCAAGTTGAGGAAAACTGAACATATGTCGCTTTTTGTCATTTTGGGTTATCCATACTTCTGCTTTCTTCTAGGGTGAATGTAAGTTTGTGTTGTTTCTTTTTTTTATCATATATAGGAAAGGAAAGCTAAAAACTATGTGATATTTTGTGCATTATAAAGCTATATATATATTGGAATAAAGATAAAGACAAGGAAACTTTTCTGAATGGGAGTTGCTGTGGTGTAATGGCTAAAGTGCTGGACAGTGGCCTTGATGTGAATAAATTCTAACAACAGTTGCATTATGTTCCCTTTTCAACTAATACCCTAAGGAAAGGTAGGAACTTCTTTATCCTCCAAACTATAGGTTAAATAGTATTACTGCTGTTTGTCTACAAGGATGACTTTGGTATTAAATAACTCACAAAGGTTGATATGACATTAAACAAAGGAAACTTTTCTGAATAAATCAATGTATAATACTAACAATTAATCTCAGAAAAACGTCTGGAAGATTTAGCCATCAAATTGCTGTGATAAAGACAACAATGGGAAAAAACTTGTCTGAATGAATCAAAATGTTTCCATGTTTACTAAACTAAAATGATCTATTATATTTCCAGTCCACAAAAAACAAAATCCAAATCCAAAATCATCCAACTAATACAAATATGCTTGATCCACTGATCAGTAACAAATAATCCATGTGAAATCATAGGTGTTTATAATATAATATAAACATTATTTGTTTACAATCAGAGGGTGGTGGTGGTGGACATTTTTAGAAAATATTGGGATTTAATTTTTTGAGGGGTGGGGGAGTAAAGTGTAGTGGTAGCTGATCTAAGTTGATAGAAATGCCAGGCCTGTTTGGACAAGGTCATGTCTGTAGCTGCAAACATTGGTCAACAGATGATGTATTTGACTTTGATCAGGATTGACAGTTCACTGTAGTTGCAAGAATCAATCTATTACTACCACAAACACATAGAGAAGGAGGACTGCTAGACAAAAACACATAAAAGAATATATATATATATATATACACACACAAACACACACACGTTTGGTTAAAGACTACAGAACTTTCCTTTTTTATGATCTTGTGTTTCTTCTCTAGCTTTCTTGTGAGTTTCTTTGTATCAGGGTCCAATTGATAGAGAAGTTGCCCTAGGTTCTGCTCCCAACCACTTTTGATCATATTGATTGTCTTCAGGGGGATTTTTCTATTTGTAGTTATTTTTTTCTTTCTGTATAGTCTAGGTACGATATTTATTTTGCTGGGTGCAATATCTATTTTGTTTTTCAACAACTAATATGCTAATTAAAAAAATCCCAACCCATAATAAACCCTTCCAACAAAATGAATATTGAACCAAAACTATTCAAAAACAGACAATAACTACAAAAAAACCCTGAAGACAATCAATCAATCAATATGATTGAAAGCGCTTAAAAGCAGAACTTAGGGCAACTTTTTATCAATTGGACCCTAATACAGAGAAACTCACAAGAAAGCTAGAGGGAAAAAAAAAACATCATAAAAAAAGAAAAACAATATATATCATAAAATTGGGAGAAAAACTCAACAGACCCTCATTTTACAATTATTAATCTATTTCAGCAGTCAGTCAACCTCTTCAGATAGCAGTCACATAATGGAGAGAAAAGTTCACAATAATACTTGTTAATAAAAAAAAAAAAAAACCTTTGAGAGGAGAGGAAAAGATCAAAAGGAATGAGTTTAGAAACTGTTGCCAACTAAGTGTGTTAATTCCATATTGGCGTCATGTATCCTTATTTATCTACAAGCTTTTTTATTAGATTAGCAGTTGTATCATTTCATCAATTTAACTTTTTCTATTTTAAGAATATATCTATTTATATCATTATTAAGTAAAGCATGGAGGTAATGTTATTGTTAATTCCAAACTTTACTTTTATTATTAAAAGGATATTTTTAGGTTTTTTTTTTTTATCCTTTTTAAATTATGGCTTTCTTTAATTAATGTACCATTTTAATATTTAACTCCAAATGCTGCTGATTTAATTACCATTAAAAATTCTACTGTCATTCTAATCCTTGATAATTATCTCCACATATATTTTGACTATCCATCAAATTCTTGAAGATGTATGTGCAAAAACATAAAGGCAACAATACTATTTGTCGACTTTACCAAGGTCTTTGACTCCATTCACAGAGCAAAAATGGAGCAAATTCTACTCGCCAACGGCCTACCAAAAGAAACCGTTGCAGTCATAATGATGTTGTATAGAAACACGAAAGTAAAAGTCTGTGTCTCCTGGTGGAGACACAGACTACTTCGACATTGTAGCAGGTGTACTGCAAGGAGACACATTAGCCCCATACCTCTTTATCATCTGTCTAGACTATGTGCTTAGAACATCTATCAATAAAATCAAAGAAAACAGTTTCAAGCTAACAAAGGAAAGAAGCAGAAGTTACCCTACAAAAACAGTTACCGACGCCGACTACGCCGTTGACATAGCACTTCTGGCAAATGTACCTGCCCAAGCCAAAACTCTGCTACATAGTCTTAAACAAGCCGCTGCAGGCATTGGCCTCCATGTCAATGCTCACAAGACGGAATATATGTGTTTTATTCAAACAGGTGACATCTCCAGTTTAAACGGTAGCTCTCTGAAACTAGTTGAAAAGTTCACCTACCTAGGAAGCAGTGTCTCATCAACCGAGACAGACATCAACACGCGACTAGCAAAGGCATGGACAGCTATCAATAGACTATTGGTCATATGGAAATCAGACCTAACCGATAAAATAAAACACAGTTTCTTCCAAGCAGTGGTCGTGTTGATACTACTACATGGATGCTAACTAAACGCATGGAGAAAAAGCTTGACGGCAACAACACAAGAATGCTGTGAGCAATACTGAACAAGTCCTGGAGGCAGCACCTAACAAAGCAGCAGCTGTTCGGTGACCTACCACCCATCACAAAAGCTATCAAAATTAGATTAACCAGATATGCAGGACACTGCTGGAGAAGTCGGGATGAGCTCATAAGTGATGTACTCCTGTGGACCCCTTCACATGGATGAACAAAGGCAGGACGAACAGCTCGAACCTACATACAGCAGCTCTGTGCTGATATGGGATGTAGCCCTGAAGACCTGTCGGAAGCAATGGATGATAGGGAGTGGTGGCGAGAGAGGTTCAGGTATATCCAAGCTGAAGGCGCGACTAGGATGAGTAAAAAATTTTACAATATTTTGGTAAAATATTCTTCACATTACAACTAAAGCATGCTTGCCTTCAAAGTAGAGGCTACTGAATTGCACCATCTGAAGACACTTCTCTGCCAGTTCTTTGATCCCATGTTGATACCAGTTCTTCTCCTTCAAGGCAAAGAACTTCTCTGAAGCTTCCCCTTTGTTTTAGTTGTTGAAGCATCATGAGCACAGGAAGTGAGCCCTAGAACAGAACAATCTGAGAGAACTAAGTTTGGATTATATGATGAATATGGCATCAGTTTGATTTACTCAAGTTCCTGGAGTTTATTCTGGAAACTACCATGTATGCAAATTGTGGAGGTGCCCGTGGTGTAGTCGTTATCGCCGTAGGAAATGAACACGGCGATACGAGTTCAAATCCTGGACGAGACTGATTGCATTTCACATAGCACTAATACCCTTGGGAAAGGTATGAATCCAATAATTCTCCCTCCAGCTATGGGTAAATAGTAGGACAGACTAGGTTCTTCAGCCATGGTTAGGCAACTAGTCTAGGAGAAGGAAAACTCGGAAATCAAACCTGTTAAACTCCGCTTAAAAATTGACCTTGTGTCATATCCTGCCCGAGCGGAGGGGTTGGTAAATAGTACCATGTATGCAAATATTGCAAAACTTTTAACTCACCCTACTATATATGAAAGATACAACAATAGATAAAAATATGAGCCAAAATTAAGATAAAGAAGAATAATACAAGGGTTACAAGAACATGGATGATTAGGAAAGGTCAGGTAGACCTAAAATCATGGCTTCTGAGGCTGTATTCCAAGCTAGAGAGGCAAATCCAGTAAGTAGTATCAGACAGTCCAGTGTAGTTTGTCGCCTTCATAATTTGGGCAAAAATCACAGCAAAACTTTTGACTCATCCAAGTTGATTCTAAGAACACATGAAATCAATTCAATATATCTAAGCAGCGTGTGGTTGCATCTTAAATCTATTCTGCAATAGGAAAATAATTTTGCAAGATTTTGTAAAGACAGAAGAGCTGGATTTTCCAAAGAATGAACCCTTGTCACAGGCAGAATATAATTTTCAATTCAGTAAGCAAAGTGAAGGCTTAGAATCTATCTTTTGAGAGAAGGCACAAGAGACTAAGACCCAGGGGCAAATCCACATTCCATCGGATTTTTGACATCCTTCAATAGGAATCCAATGAAGCATGAAGTCTATGAATCGGAATAACTATACTGATTCCACTTTGTTGTAAAGACTGTCAGGGTTGAGTTTTGTATAAGCAGTCACTACAAAGGCAGAAACAGAAACTATGGAAGGACAGTGGGAATAAAATCTGAATTTAAGACCGAGTTCTTTGTCATAATTTGATGACAGCAATGATTATGAAGTTTCTACAGTTTGATAAGGTACAATGATGCAAAAGTTCTGAGCATCATATTTGGCACAATGCTAGGGAAATCTTACAAGTGACATAGATATTTATTCTGCTCTTTAACACTTGTTCTATGAATCAACTATCACATACTGATCTAGGCCTTCAGAAAAATGGATTTTAGTCTACCTTACATAAAATTAGTACGTTCTTAGATACCCAAAGTTAAGCATTATCAAACCTGTTCACAACTTGGATAGGTGGGCACTTAGGAACAGCATGTACATTAAGCAATCTGAGGTCTCTGTGCCAGACTTGAAGTTTAGTAAATTCTAAGATCACTGAAGTTAAACAGCATTGAGCCTGAACAATGCTAGGGAAATCTTATAAGTGTCATCAATGTTTACTCAGCTCTTTAATGCTTGTTCTATCAGTCAACTCTCATATATTGTTAACAAATCTTCAGAAAAATTAAGGAAAACGGATTTAACAATACTTTACATCAAAGAATAGTAATAAAAACTTGCCATTTTGATTGAAAACATCCAATGAGAGCCATTGTCACAGATTGACCTTGAGATCAATGGTTGTCTGTCATACTGGTCAACACGCTGTATTTTTCCACACATTTAATGACTAAGGACTTAATTTGAATGTTACACCACATGTCAAAAATAGATATCACTGACCTATTATGTAGCAACAATTCCTATTTGATAATAATAATAATCATTTGCTGGCAGAATTATATGGTTTCAAGTATTCTTATCTAACACTGATAATTTGCACACTGTTATATAGTTTCAAGTATTCCTAATAATTTGCACACAATTATATAACTTCAAGTATTTCTATCTATTAAGTCTCATAAATCCTATGCAACAATTTTTTTTTTTAGGTAGAAAATCTTATTTTCCAATTGCTAAAGTCTAAAGTAGACGGAAAAGGCTAATTTTTGTCTTCAAACTTTTGTGACCTGAGTGTAACATATTGACCTTTGACCCAGCCGTCAATCAAGAAACTGGTGCATCCGGTTGAAGATATCAGGGTATCACCTTGACGGGTTGAAATCGGTGCAATTGTGGCGCCCACAAGAAGCAGGTGAGCATCAAACAATTATATAACCGGGTGCCACAGATGGCTTGGGTTAGTTGGAGTCAGTTAGTTGGAGTTTGAGTTGCAGTTCGAGGCAGTGAGAACCAGTTCCAGACAGAGGGCTTGCTGCCCTCAGTGACCCCCGGTTGAGCAGCCCAGCAAAATGAGAAAGAAGTGCTGCTATAGTTAGAGGAACTTAAGGTCAATATGTTGCAGTCTGTTCCATCTCCAACTCACCTCTCACACACAACCCTTTTGCAACCCTTTTGAATAAAGTGTGAGAGGTATATTTTTCTAATGAAGTGTGTCCGTTTGTCATTATTGTTGATTATTTTTCCGCATATATATGTATACGTATAATTGTATCACGGCTATACAACATGAGTAGTAAAATATCAAAACATGATGGCAGACTAAGTTTATGGGCTGATACATGAAAGTGATTAACATTACAGTTGAAAATCTCAAAAAACTTAACATTCTTTTATAATTTTAGTATAAATAAATGTAAATTTTATTTCATATTTTGTTTTATTCAGACAGTATGTAATGAAAACAAGCAAATTTTCCCTTTTTATACAGAAAATGGATTAATTTTTAAATTTCATTATGTGGGCCCCAAAAACAAAGTTTGGAAGGAATAATGACCATACTATCCAACAACAAAATTTGCATTTAATAGTTTAATTAATCAAATTTGAACTTAATTGTTGGAGCTAAATTTACACTTGATTTAATTAAGTCTACAACAACTCTGAGTTTTGTTCAAATTTATAAAGTTCAATTTCAAAATCACTGAACACAATTTCCTTCAAAAAGGTTTCAATTTCAGATTATTTAAATTTGATTAGAGACCCAAGTGATTGATAATTGAGAAGAAAGGAAATCATCCAGCTTTTCTTTTGCAATGATGGGGAGAATCATGACATTTCTAATTCTTTTCAATTTAGTTAAAATAGCAATGGTACTTTCACTCACTGAACAAACTTATTCTGCACCATGAATGAAAGTGGCAAGAGAGGTTATTTTTAGTATTCAAAAATAAAAAAGGTAAGGGGTTCTACTCTGCTACTGGTACCATGTAACCCAATACAACCTGTCATCTGTTATTATGAGAGGAGATGGGTACTGCCAAGTAACTCTTTTTGCCCTGGAGAAAAAAAGAATGCAATCCATTTAGGGATTCTTCTCTGCTACAAGTACCATAAAACCCAATAAAATCTGTCATCTGTTACTATGAGAGGAGATGGGCACAGCCAAGTAACTCTTTTTGCTCAGAAGAAAAAAAAATGTAGTCCAGTTAGGGATTCTTCTCTGCTACAAGTACTATGTAACCCTGTACAACCTATTACCTATAACTTGGAGAGGAGATGGGCACTGCAAAGTAATTACTTTTTTAATTCTTTCCTAAACTTTTTGGAAAACTCAGATATAATCCATTTTTATCTAGACTCATTTTCTGGTGTAACAGGTTTCAATTTTAGATTTATTGAATTTGATTAGAAATTCAAATGATTGATAATTGAGTAATAATGAAATTGACTTTTTATTTCATGATGTTTGAGAGAGAGATACAACATTTCCAATTCTCTTTAGTCAGACTAGCTATGGTATTTTCAATCATTTAACAAAATTATTTTACACTGCAAGTGAAAATGGCTTTACAGCTCATACTTATTGTTTTCCTGCAGACAATCAAATCTCTTCTTTGCATTTAGGATATTGTCGATACAATATTTCAACCAATCCATTTTACAGCTTTTATCTCATTTATACATAAAAAAGAAATTTCTAAGATCAAGAGATTTCATCCTCAAATTTTCTTCTTTGGACAACTGAATCTCTTCTGTGTCTCTGATATTGTAATAACACTTTGACAGTTTCATTCCACAACCTTCTTCAGGGTCTCTTTTTTTCAGCAGCATAATACAAAATAGTAGTAAACAAGAATTTGAAAAATAATCATGATTTAAGTTTTTCATTTTTCAGTCATACATAAATGCAATTATACATGATATCAAGTATTCAGTGCTACTATGGTATGTAATCTACAAGAGTCAAATTCTACATAGATATGTGATCTACATGTTTCATTAATTCATTATGGTCTAAATAAAACAGTCAACATATACATATATCTATTAAAAAAATGATTGTCGTTTATATATAAATCTTTAAAATAAATTTTTAATTTTATACATTCATTAATAAAATTTTTTTTAAATGAAGCAAATTTTAAACGAATGAACTGAATATCTGGGCGGATTGAGCAAACATTACCTTGAAAGGCATTACATGGTGCAAAGTCTTCTGCATTTAAAGGGGCATTTCTTAGAAGATATGCAGCTGCTTTCATTTCATCTATAATATCATTGTAAAACTCTTTAGCTAACATCTTCAGGGTTCTTCAGATATTCTGACATCAATAAGAATGTAAAATCATGGAAGGGTCAACAGGTCAGCTATTGAGACTGAGATCTACACCAGAATAAAGTGTGTTGTTGTAACATGTATCTTGGTAAGTTGAGACTGGAGATTCCAAAATTCAAACAGACATTCATTCATGCTTTGGATTCTAAACAGACATTCTCTCAAAACTAAGACAAGTGTTTACTTTGTCTCTCAATAAGAAAAAAAAAAGCATAAGTTTTCTTGTCATAGATCACAATATAAAGTGTAGATCATATACCAAAATAGCTTCATGACATGTAAATAGCATACCAAAGTAGCAGCAAGTATTCCTATCAAATACTAATATTTTTCAAACAGATCTATTTAATCCATAGATGGGAACCTAACAGGTACTACTACTTGGATCAGAGTGGTTGGTTGACTTCTTTCTTTAATGGCATATCAACCTTTGAGGACATTATTTACATTTTCCGGACTATTGTCCTCATCTTTGTTGCCATGTTTATCACAAAGTTTTGGCCGTTGTACACTCTGGCCTTCTTCAGGTGGTTGGAATGTCGAAATTAACCTTTTATTTTGCTTACTGGGGTAGACTGTTCTAGTCCCAAGAGCCATGTTTTATGGATGTCAGTTATTATTTATCTCCTGTTAATTTCCCCTCTGAAAGATTATCCTTGAGGACACATGGTACAGTGGATAAAAGCATTGGTTAGATCCAGTGACATACCCAAAGAGTGTGAGTTCAATATCCGGTGAAGGCAGTGGAGAAGTTGGAGCGTATAACGGCCGAAACGTTGTGATAAACATGGCGACAAAGATGAGGACAATAGTCTGAAAAATATAAATAATGTACATAATATTTCATCTCCGAAATATAGACACAACCTTTGAAGGTTATTTAATTGCAAAACCATCCTCATAGAAGAACAGCAGTGATACTATTAAGCCTATAACTAGAAGGATAAGGGAGTTCATACCTTTCCCAAAGGTATTAATATAAAAGTGTGACTGGAGTTTGAATTCCCTTACTTCAAGTCTGCAGTCCAGCATGTTAACCATTACGCCACAAGGACTTCTCCAGAGTAGATTTGCGAGTCATGGAAATGAATAGGTGACTTCACACTCCTCAGAGTTCCAGAACTGAAGCTTCACCAGTGGATGCAGTTTAGTGGCATACACAAGACACCCTTTTTTGGGGGGAGGGTGTCTTACTTTTTTGCAAAGGGAGCAATCAGGAAAATTTTAACACCTGCTGACAGGGCTTTATTAAAAATATAACAATGGTGTAAAAAAAAAAAAAAAAGAAAAAGAAAAAAAAGTGTACATACATCCTATAAATACTTGAAAGAACAAATAGAGGACATTGTAAAAAGTCTCTGTATAACTCATGTTTTTTTGTAGTTCAGAAACATGGTTGTCATCCATGAGAGCTGGCCAGATCACACTGGCTATCCAAACAAGGCTCCTGCTAGTCTAACATTAGGGGTTCATGTGACCAGTCCAATGCAGTATATATTCAATCAGGGAAATATGAAACTTATCCCCACAACAACCTTTTTTTTCGGAATGATGGAATAGTGTTAAACAAAGAAATGGAATATAAAGAACTCTCACAAGAGATCAACAAACCATTTGAAAGCTGTTGTGTCATGTGAGTAACCGGATCAGAGAGTGCAAAATTAAAGAAGTCCGATTGTATTTTGCAATTAAGTGGGAACATTGAACTTAATTCAATAACAATGAAGGTTCTTTTTCCAGGGCTTTGACAGTCATACTATATTTCTGTATTGTGACCCTTAATTGATCCTGTCCCAGTGCCAACAACAGAGCTTCAACTGCTCAGACTGAAGTTGGCAGGCCACCAAAAAGTTGCAGCCTGTTCCACCCTGTTACATTTTCTCAGGATTCTGACCTTCACCATCATTTCTTAATGATTAGTCATGAACACTAGTCCTCTGGGGGGAAAAATACCAATATATAAGACTTTCAAGAATAATGTCTCTTTTTTCCTTTTTTCCTCATGTTTCTGTCTTTCTTGATTTTGTGTGTACAGCTTAGTTTGGCACAAGATGAACTGGGTATTTACTCACAGTCTTGCAAAATCGGGTACTAAGTCGTAAATATGTGTCACTTTGCAGAATACTCAAAAGGGTGTAGAGAACCAGACAAGTGGTGCAACTATACAATAGTAGTGACACAGATACAGTGTAGAAGAATTTGTTTTATTTTATCAGAGAGATCAGATTTTCATATAGTTGTTCGCTTGGAAATAACAGTCTATGCTTTATCTATGCAGATGTTGACCTTGCTTTCAGTAGATGAGATATTGCTACCAAAGTGTATGAACTGGTCTATCAATTTCAGAGGCTTGGTATTTAATGAGGTGCACCACTTAAACTTCAACAAAATGCCTGAAGAAAAAGCTAGATGGGAACTACATAAGGATGCTGTGTGCTGTTTTGAATCAATCCTGGAAGCAGCCCCACCCAATAATAAATTTATGGCCACTTACCTCTCATTTCATAAACTATCCAAGCAAAATATGCAAGTCATTGCAGGAAAAGCAAGGATTAAGTCATAAGAGATGGACTCCAACCTATGAGCACACTAGTGTTAGCTGACGAGGTGACTTACAAAGAGTGATAGCTGATAGGGATAGATAATTAGAGAGAGTTATGAGAATCTGTGCTGTTAGCATGCTTTCATGATTATGATGATAGAACCAGTTACATTTTTTGATAACCACTAATATATAAGATTTTCAAGTATTAGGTCTCTATTTTCCTTTCTTCCAATTGTTTCTGTTTTTGTTGATATCTAAGTATGTACAGTTTAATTTGGCACAGGATAAATGGGGTATTTATTCACGGTCTAACCAAGTTAGATATAAAGTCACAAGTAGGTGTAACTTTTCAAGGTATTTGAGAGGTGGCAAAAAGATGGACAAAGACATGTTTATAATTTGGTTTCCACATTTATTGATGCTTTAATAAATCAGGAAGGCTATCTCAGTGAGTTTCCAAACTTTCATAAATAAGGATGAGGAAATTCTCTGCATCTTTTAAAGTTTCTGAAAAGGGCTTCTAGCATATTGAGAGCTTCTCAAACACATCTGCTTTGCATTTCTCCAGAACTACCACTGACTAAAATTCAAAATGCAAATTTCCTCAAGCTTGCTTTGATAGGGGTGAACTTTGGCCAGATGATAATGATATATCTAATTTTATATAAATACTAGATTAAGTCAAAGGTTTTGCAATATCTCGGTATGCACTTGTTTGCGGTGTGTATCATGTGACCAAATCAATTCAAACTAGGTATCATGGTTGGTAGTATAATGGTAGTTGGTGTACTGACACATACATTCACTCCATGAGTTATTTGAAAGACATATAAGTGAACGTGCTACATGGTCTAATTTGAGAACTAACGCTTTATGAGTTTGAACTAGACTATAATGCTGTGGAAGCAACCAAAAGCGTTTGTGAAGGTGCAGTTGATCACAATACAGTAACTAGAGGATTGAAGAAATGTTGCTTGGGTTGCAAGAACCTCAACAACCAGTCAAGGTCAGATATGCCATGCTCCAAGCCATTTGAGTCAAACTCGATGAGTATCAGGTGAGCTCGGCATCTGAGAGTTCAGCGTGATTTGTCACTTTCACAATCTTAGCGCAAGCATTCAAAACTGCCAAATTGTATTTCACATTACCAAAATATTGCAAAAGATTTGACTCACTCTAATATTTCTGTTGATTTTCTCTACACATGGATTTTTAACTTGAAGTATCTATACCTCTGGAGTATAGAAAGGAAGTTCTCTGGGTAAGGAATGCAATTGAAGAAAATGATAAAAATATTATAACAAGGAAATATGCAAACAGAAATCAGATTTTGAGAAGTCTAATTTGGATTTCAAACACTGAGAAAATTTCATCTTTACCAAATTTGATGAAGATGACAAATTTATACAACTTACCACCAAGTCAAATTTGATATGAAATCATTTTATAGTGAGGTGGGAGGACACACAAATCAAGACTCATGTTTAGCCATTACAAAAAATGGTTAGTTCTCTTAGCATTCCACATTAGGCGTGCTTCAGCTAAGTAGATAAAGCCTAGGAGTAAAGCCACCTGGAACCAGATGATCAATTTTAACCTCCCTTGCATGAAGTCCAGCTAAGTATAATGAAAGTTGCATGCATATCTATCACTTATATAAAGCAGTTTTCAAAATGATTGAGTAAATTAAAATGGAAAACTCAATTTGATGTGTCTACTTGTAAGTGTGAAAATAAAACAATGAATACTAAATAGGAACTAGAGTTGGGATTAACTTTTTTAAAATCTTAAGCGTTAAATACTGTAATTAATAACATAAGATCTTGTCGACTTGCATCACTTGCACTTAAATGAAACAACTAGAGCAAAAGCTAGATGGAAACTATTCAAGGATGCTGCATTGAACAAATCCTGGAAGCAGCACCTGACAAAACAGCACAAATTTACATTTACTATCCATCTCACAAACCATCCAAGTAAGATGAGCAAAACATGCTGGCCACAGCAGGTAAAGTATAGATCAACTGATAAGCAACATTTTCCAATGGATTTCTACACATGGACACATGAGTGTTGACCAATCAGCAAAAAAGTTACATTGATCAGCTCTGTGTAGACACTGGATACTGTCTAGAGAACTAGACAAGAGTGATAATGAGAGAAAGCCCAAAGAATCCATGTTACCAGCAAGACATGATGATGATAATTGAGTTAGGGTGGGTAGAGATCCAGATTTAACCATATACCCCTGGGTACAAGATGAAACATCAGGTCAGTTTAATGGGGGTGGGGTCACATGTTGACAAAATGTTGGAACTCAAGGACCTAGTTCACCTCAATTTTGCTGTCTTGTCTGAAGACAAGAACAAGGCTGAGAGAAAGAGAAACATATACACCACTCTAGTTCCAATCTGAAGTTCAGGTAAACAAGGTACAAGTATATATTGACCCAACCCATCTGCTATAAAAAGGATGTGACACAAGGTCAATTTTTAAGCAGAATAAAACTGATTTAGATTTAGAGTTTTCCTTCTCGTAGACTGGTTGTCATACCAGAGTTAAAGATCCCTGTCTCCTCTACTATTTACCCATAGCTGGGGGTGAGGAACAGTTGGATTCGCACTGCTCACAAATGTAATAGCACTATGTGAAATGCAAAATGCTTCATTCAGGATCTGAATGAGGGTTGCTGATTCCGTTTCCTATAACAGTGACCATTACACTGAGAATTTAGTTCTCTAAATGAAGCATCAACATTGGCAATCTCTACCAAAAATACATTATTTACCCACCTCCTCTGTAATAAGATCAATTTTTAAGTATAGTAAAATTGACTGGTTGCCATAGCAAAGTTAAAGATCCCAGCCAGCACAACTATTTACCCATAGCTGAGGAGAGAATAGCAAGATTCATACTTTTCTCAAAGGTATTAGTGCTATGAAAAATGTAAACTGCTTTGGCCAGGATTTCAACTCAGGTTATGAAATCCATGTCATGCATCATGTCATGATTGGTTGATTGGTATTTTATGGTATATCAACCCTTGTGGGTTATTCAAAACCAAACCCTGTTCATATATAAAGATTTGTAAACACAGTTTTAGGTAACTTTATTTTAAATGAGTCATTAGATTTCATTTGCTTGGACACAGTTAAATGGTTTCAAATATTCCTATCTAACACTAATAATTCTATTTATCAACTATTCCAATGTAATATAAATAATTTGCATACAGATGTATGGTTTTAAATAACTAATAATAATAATCTTTAGTAAATGATTGAACAGTTCTATTTGATGCATAGATGGAAACCTAACAGGTACTCTGGATCAGAGTGGACCTGGAAGTAATGGCAATGAAGGGGTACACTACATTCCCGAAAGCTCTAGGACTGGAGCCTCATCATCAGATGCAGTTTAGTATCATAGTTAAGATGCTTGTTGTGGTGGTAGACAGTCTTACATTTCCAGCCACAAGTAGGGGTAATCTATGGATATTGGTTGAATATGAGCTTACCTTAATGTAAAGAGATTTTTTAGCTATTTTTAAGGGAGGAGAAAGAAGAGGGGGTTTCTTATATACCCTCAAATAGAGAGAAAAATTAGCCAACCTGATATCTAAATTTTACATAAAACACATAAGAAATATTTTTCACCCATTTCTTTTTGTGTGATAAGAAATAGGGTCCTATATACAATCATAATAAATATCTAAAATCATATTGTGTACAAAAGATCTAGAATACTATAAGGTATGTTCAAACTCAATAATATTAAAGTAGGTTATATTTGCCACGTGAGAATATCTTTTATTATCATTTTTCTTTTCTTTTTCCTTCCTTCCTTCTTTACTGATACATCCTGGCATTTTCAGCAAAATCCAGGCCTAACATATCGAATAGAGTATTACACAAACTCATATGACATCCCCCAATCAATATTGCAGTCTGCACGAGTCATGTATCAAAAGCTCAATTGCCCTCCCCACCTTCTTTTCCTTCATCGTCTTCCTCTTCTTACATAGCCATTTTCAATATCACATTGTCAGAAGCAAATATAGCCTTTACAGTTGCATAACTGTACAACAATCACATGCTATTTTGTTGCACATGTTCTGAAATTCTGTTGCATTGTTAAAGGTGAAGATACACCAGAGGTCAAGATTTTATTTTTAATAAAATAAAATAAAATTTTCAGCTCAGAATCATAATGCTTCATAGGTAAAAAAATAAAAAATAAATAATTCAATATGGCTTACCAAAAAACACAATAGTTTCTATAAATAGAATGTGATATTAACTGGAGCAAGAAAAATAATTATAACAAAGATTGTTATCTCTTAGAGGTATTAATTACAGTATTTAGCTAGGATACTTTAAATTAGAACATTTAGTTTGGTTATTATCATTAATTTCTATTTTGGGTCATTTTGTTGTGTATTTAAACAGCTTATTTACCATATTCATATGTAAACAAGTTGTATAATTTTATATCTAAATTTAGCATGATATAAATAAATTCAAAGCATTAACAACAACAACAACACACAGAGTAAAATTCACCAAAGATTTTAACCCTTTCATTACCAAGTTACATTGAAATTATTTAGCAATAATTTATTTGAAAAAAAAAAATCTTTACACTGCAGCTTACTACAAATAAGCTCCATCTTTAACCCTTTCACTACCAAATTTGCTTTTTTTTTTTTAAGTTTTGGATATGCAAAATAATGTTTTAAGGGTTACAGAGTCCAAATGGGAGTGAAAGGGTTAACTAAACAATCATGGAAAAATAAAGTTAAAAAAATCGTCAACTTGTTAAATCTTGTTTAAAAAAGTCAAAAATTTAATTTGGCTTTTATGAAGTAGTAGGTTCATCTTCACATTAAGCAGTAAATTTATTTAAAAAATCTTTGCACTGCTAAGTCTACTGCAGATAAAAGCTCCATCGTTAATGCTTTCACTACCGAGAATTTTTTTTAGTTTTGTTTATGCAAAATTATGTTTGAGTATGACATTTTAAGGGTTAGAATTGAATTTGACTGTGACACCAGTAGTGTCTCAGTGGGAGTGAAAGGGTTAAAACAACTGAGAGAAGAAAAAACAAAAATGAGAGAGATAGAGATGGAGGAGGAAATATTAATGTGAAACAGCAGACATCTATAGGAGACTTCAAGAGAATGAAGAAAGTTAATTTTCTTCTAAACATAAGATAGCAAGATTTTATAATTTCTTGTATTACATTATATTATCAAAATGGATATCATTAGGCATTACAGTATCACCCATAAATAAGTATAGCTCTAACATTTTTTTCAAATAGAAAATTAATTCACTTCCTAAGCAAAGATACCAGGATTTTATTTCTAGTGGAACATAATCAAAGTGGATATTATTAGGTATTAAAGTATTGCTTATGAATAAGTACAATCCTAAAATTTTTAAATAAAAGTTAATTTTCTTCTAAACCAAAGATAGCAGGATTTTATAATTTCTAATAGAAGTCACCACTGTAAACAAATCATCTGTATATTTAGTTCAATAGTTCACATCTTTAATTGAACTGTTGGACCTATATGCATTAAGATTGACAGGAGAGTCTATATATATATATATATATATATATATATATATATATATACACACACACACACACACACAAATGACTACCTCCATATTTATTGTATTCTATTTGGACACTCCTATTAATGTATGTGTATATATATTGTTGTATAGCCATGTACAACTGCACATATATACATGGGAATATAATCATATCATAATAAACTGATAATGACGACTTCAATAACGAATGAATACACTTCTTTATAAAAATATAAATCTCTCACACTTTATTTTCGAAAAGGTGATGTTTGTTGTGTGTGAGAAATAAGTGGAGACAAGGATGGACTGCTATATTGACCCAAGTTATTCTCCCGATCATAGCAGCACTTCTTTTGCATCTTGGCTGGGTTGCTCAACCATGGGTCACTGGAAGGCCCAAAGCCCTCTGTCTGCAGCTGGCTCTCACTTTGGCATCCTGTCTCCAACTGACTTGAGCCTCCTGGGCACCTGGTTATATTATTTTCTAACGCCCACCTGCTTCCGCTGTTCTTCCGCTTATTTACACAGGTGCATCTCTTGACAGCTTGGTCGAGGGTCAATATATAACAATATTTCGTCTTAATACTTGACTTTACACCACTATATAATTACTAATTAATAAGTCACTTTTCTCACTATTATGTTTGATGATTATGCACACCAGAGTAAATTTACTGACTTCTAGTGTTCATAATTTGATATTTTTGATTGTATACCTGTTCTGGTGTAATGGCATTAGTCTCTTTTTCTAAACTTTTCTCATTTGCATTTATATATATATATATATATATATATATATATAATGTAGTTGGCTATATTTAAAATAAATAAATAATGTTCAATATCATTAATAGAATGTATATATTTTATTTAGGATAGTTTGGACACAGCGTTAATGGTGCTTGGCAACTGTCAGTTTCTCGCCAATACGTTCATCAGGCTAGATGAATATATAGGCCAGAACCAGACTCTTGCCAAGCACCACTGACTGTGTCTATGCTATCCTAACACATACACATATAAAAATGTATATATTTTTGTCATTCTCCAATTATCCCACCAAATGTTTAGGGCCATAACATAAATGAAACATCTAGCTGTAGAAATATCTAAATTCACTAAAAAATCAGGGGCACTATATGTAAAATACAAGGGTTGCTGAAATGTTCTCAGTTCAACCAAGAAGAAATGATCAACACCAGGAGTGGCCAACCTCTCCAATACCTGAGAGAATTTTTGGAGGTGTAATGGTTATCATCATAGAAAATGGATATGGTGACACAAGTTCAAATCCCAGATGAGGGTGATTGCATTTCACATAGCACCAAGTCTATAGAGAAAGGTATGAATCCAATTATTCTTCCTCCAAATATGGGTAAATAGTAGGGCAGACTGTGTCCTTTAGCCTTAGTTAGTTAACTAGCCTTGGAGAAGGAAAACTGAATTCCAACCTGTTAAACTACGCTTAAAAAAAAAAAACCAAAAAAAAAAAACCAACAAAAAAACGACCTAGTATCACATCCTACCCATGTGGTGGGGTTGGTAAACACATACTAGAGAGAATTTTTTGATACAAAAGTTCAGATGTATCAAAGAAGTCTTCTCTTATTAATTGTTATCTAAATATATTTAGTGTAATGAATTGATTCATTCCTACCAACAGTCAATCTGGTGCCCGGTTGTGTGACTGTCAACAAAGGATCAACCACAAGAAGTAAGTGTGAGAAACAATCACACAAAAGTTGGAGATTTTTTAAAAGGGTCAGTCAGCTAGTTTGCACTTAGCTGAGGACTAGAAATGACTTAAATTTCTGGGTTAGTGAAAGCACCTCCAACCAATAGTGGGGTATGATTTAATAATTCCTTCACAGACTTGAGAATACTACTTCATGCATCTCTGTTTTAGATACAAGTCCAAAGGGAGGTTGAAACACCAATAATAAAGTGAATGATATTTTTTTCTGTGACCATGTGTCTGACTTTTTTCTTACTTATGAACTTGTTGTCATCTCTTCATCTTATCTTTGTTTCCAGCAACATTTTTTAAGACCTTGGAATGTGACATTAGAAATTTTATATAGTTTATTGCTGTGTCTTTAAAAGAGATACAATCAGACAAGGTGGTACTTGAGTGGAAAGGAACAGTCAACTTGTTTATAGATAAAAAAAGGGTTTTATTGAAAGAGAGATACAATAAGACAGAGAGGGAATAGTGAGGTATGCTACTAATCCCAGAAGCAAGGACAGTTATTTGTCTCTGCCTCCCACCAAACAGGACTTGACGCAAAGGTCAATTATAGTGGGGGTTTAGGGGAGGGGAAGGTCGGGCACAAGCCGAGGCTAGAGCCCTGCTTGACTATGCTGGTCATTGACCCACTTAGTACAATGTGAGCCTAATGAGTCTAGCTGGTCCTGGACCCAAATCTGGGTTCAGGCATGTATGTCTGATTATAGCTTAAACTGGACAGCAAGGTCCAGTGCTATATAAGGGTGACAAAGGTGTCAATGTTACAGCTCATCCACCCGAAGGTGGTCCAGCCAAAGCAGAAGGCTTTTGGCCCCAAGTCTGCCTTTGTTGGACAATGCCCGCTGGGGTCAAAGCCAACAGCAAATTAATGCCGTCGGTTTCATCCCCGAAGCAAGGACAGGTATGCTGTGCTCACTATATATATTAGCCCTCCACATGACTGAGATGGGGTGTAGGATATTCCATTATAACATTTATAAATTACATAAATAAACAAGAAGGACACTTCATTCCTTAACAAAAATTTATTAGTCTATTTTGATTTTCCAAAACTTTAATGTTTGGATCAAAATCAGTTTCTTAAAGCAGAAGAGAGTTCATTTAATTTTGATCAGTCAGTTTTTCTGAAAATGCTTGTTCACATGAAAAATTCTGATTATTTTTTTTTAGTTCTGAAAAATGGTTGCCAGAAATTTATGTGAGAAACATTTAGAATTGAAGAAAGTCCATCATATTTCATTTTAAATAAGTTGGTTGGTTTTATGATATGTCAACCCTTACAGGGTTACTTAATACCAAAGTTTGTCTTTCTTTTATTTCTGCAAACATATATATTTTCTCAAGAAACAATTCCAATTTAACAATCATAGCTTTTAGGAATTATTATTCAGACAAATAATTTGCATATAGTAGTCTATTTCCAAGTATTCCTTTTTAATTTGAGAATAATCATTGATCTACCAATTTGAGGACAGTTATATAGATCTATTTTGACCTAAAGATGGAATCTTAACTGGTACAACCACTGTAGGTCAGAGTTGAGTAATAGCAATAAAGGGGTACTCCTCATTCCCCAGAGCTCTAGAACTGGAGCCTCACAACCAGATACAGTTTAACGGCACATACAAAACCCCTTCCCTTTGCAGAGGTGGAGGCTCTTACCTCTCTGGAGAAGACGTAGATGGTATATTCTAATCCCTGATGATTGGGAGCAAATTGAAGTGGATATTCATCATATATAGCTAAACAAAATAAAAAAGTTTGGTTTGGTTTGGTTTCTTTGTTTAATGGCATATCAACTTTTGTAGGATATTTAATGCCAAAGCCATTCTCCTAGAAGAACAGTAGTGGTACTATTTAACCCATAGCTGGGAGGATAAGGGGGTTCATACCTTTCCCAAGGGTATTTGTCTGAAAGTGAATGTAATAGTGCGACTGGAATTCGAACTCGCTTACTACGATTTTGCAGTCCATTGCTTTAACCATTACACCATGAAGACCCCCCCCACCCAAATAAAAAAGTATTTAATCCATAACTATTTATATTTTCAATGTTTCACAGCAATATCTTTTTAAAATCACTAGTTTTTTATTGACTACCAGGCCATTGGCCTAATGAGTAGAGTGTTTGCTATTCATCTGGGAGACCAGGATTCAATCCCAGGTCAAGTCATACCAAAGACTCAAAAAATGGTGCTTGGTGCGACCTTGCTTAACACTCAGCATTATAAGGTACGGATCAAGGGTAAAGTGGAGCAATCCAGGGAATGGAGTAGCGCCCACCTCTACACCTTGGTGTAGTAGCAATTGAAAAGGGAGCCTTCGGGTCACCCTCAACTAAGGTCGCCAACTTATTACTATAATAATCAAATGTTTGCACAGTTATATGGCATCAAGTATTCCTATCTAATAGAAATAATCTATACACACTCATATGGTTTAGAGTGAACCTGGCAATAAAGTACTCAACATTCCCCAAAGATCCAAATTTGGAGCTTCACCACTGAATATAGTTTAATGTTGTACTCAGGACACTCCTTTTTGTGGGGAAGGAGCTTTACTCCTCTGCAGGGTATACAGGCAGTATATCCTAATCCCAACTAACAGAGTAAAAATTCAAGTACATTTTCATTATGTACAGCTAAAGAAAGCAAAAAAGTACAACATTTCATGTTTTGTGCTTTGTCTAGCAATGGACACTGGCTTTTACCAATATACAAAGTTAAATGATATGTAAAAATAAGCAATTTTACTTGATAATTGGTCTGCTAAGTAATTGGACAGAGAGTAACATTTTTTTCATCGTTTCTCATTATCCACTTGTGACAATATGTCAAGATGACCTTCAATTAAAAATATGAAAAAATAAAGAGTAAAAACCTGAACTGGCTGGCCTGAGTTTTCATGTACAAACTTATTATTAATGATCTTACAGAAGAAAAATAGCTGGAGCAATTATCCATGTAACCAGTATCAAAATATTATGTTTTAATATGGCTTGACAAAAATACTATTTATAGTTTATGGATAAACAGGATTTTTAGTTGGCAAAAGCCAAGAAGAATATTCTCCAATTTATGTTGGATAAATTAGAAGAAATTCTCAAAACAACAAATAAAGAAACTGAACAATCAACCAAAAACAAAAAAATGGTTTGAAAAACAAACTACATTTTTTTCTTAAAAGCAAGACTAAACAAGTTGTTGAACAGAAAATGTTTGTATACATAGTATAATTTATTTTTTGTTTAGTTTTGTTTAGTTTCTTCGTTTAATGGTATGTGGGTTATTTAATGTCAGAGCCATCCTTATAAAAGAATGGGGTAGGATTCATACCTTTCCCAAGGGTATTAGTTTGAAAGTGAATGGAATAGTGCAACTGGAGTTTGAACTTGCTTACTACAATGTTGCAGACCAGCACATTAACCACTACACTACAATGACTCCCTCTGTATAATAGTAGATGAGTCTGTTGAGTTTCCATAGAAATTGTGGTTCAGGATGATACTATTTTTTCTATTCATAAAGAAGTGAAGGTTTTTAATTAGCATATATATATATGAGAAAAAACTAGATGAAAACTACACAAGAATGCTGCATGCTGTTTGAATAAATCCTGAAGTAACAACCCACAAAACAGTAGCTGTATGACCACTTGCCTCTTATTTCACAAACTTTCTATCTAAGATGAACAAGACATGCTAGGCACTGCTGAACTCAGGAATATTCTCTTGTGGACTCCTTCACATGGATACACCAATGCTGGCCAAACAGCAAATACTTACATCAGCTCAATGTGGACCTGCCCAAAGTGATGGCTGATAGAGATGGATGATGAGAGAGAGAGAGAGAGAGAAAGAGAGAGTCAATGGAATCTGTACAATCAACATAACTTGATTATATATATAAGTTGGTAGCTGTAATATCCTAACAAAAGGGAAATAACCTCTGATGCCACAGGGGTTATGGCCCCTACTACATCCGGGGGATTTGGTGAATAAAGGAATATACCAGGCATAGCAGCAGATGTTCGTTTTCCCTCTGTCTTTAATCATCATCCATCTTATTGATTCATCTTGGTAATAGTCCATACCTAGCAAGTATCCATTACCTCAAATATAAAGACTTTACAGTAGCCATAGTCAAGGGTGACCCAAAGGCTCCCTTTACAATAGCTACTATACTGAGGTGTAGAGGAAGGTGCTACTCCTTTCTCTGAATTGCTCCACTTTCCCTTGATCCACACCTTATAATGCTGGGTGTTGAGTACCATTTTTTGAGTCTTTAGTATGACTTGACATTGAACCCTGGTCTCCCAGACCATTGATGAACACTTTAATCCTTATGCTAACTGGCCAGCGTATACATATAGAGAGGGAGAAAAAGAGAGAGAGGGAGGAAAAGAGAAAAAGATGAACAAAAATGTTCTGATACATAGGAATATTTCTTTGAAATTACTCAGTTTTCAATTGATTTCAACTAGTTTTGACCTTTGGTCATCATCAGGAGAAAAGTTTTGGTGAATTTTAAACAAATTTCCATATAATGAACTTATCTCAATGAACAAATGTGTATTTTATACAATGAACTAGATTAAAAATTCACAAAACATCACGCCTTTTTTGTATTAATATTTGCTCTTCTTGAGTCACTGAATGGAAGTAAGCAATCAAAAATAATTCTTACTATTAGCACGAAATCTTGTACAAATACCGTTCAAGATAGTATTAATTCAAAAAGAGGTTAAATCAGCTGAATTTGAACTATATATATATATATATATATATATATATTATATATATATATATATATAAGCTTTTTAAATGAACACAGGGAAAATAATATACTTTTGGATGTATCATGCAATCAAATATTTACACACATTTAAAACAAGCAGAATATTGTAGTAGAGAGAAACTTTTATATTACAAAGAGTAATGAAAGGAGATGTGTATCTACATGCTGACTGTTTTGCTCCAACTGGACAGTCTTGTTAGTTTTTTTGCTTACTAAGTGAGAGATACACGATGCCTACTTGCAGTTGTAAAAAAATATATTTCTCACTACCAAGCAAGGGTAGGTAATCATAAGAATTGCTTCCATATCTTTATTTTCTGTGAATCAGATTTTAACAATTCCTTTTCCCACAAAAACCAAACCCATTCAGAAATGGGTATCACAAAAAAAAAAAAAGACAAAAAAAGAAAGCCACACAATGAAAAAAGCATATAAAATAATATCGAATAAGTAGATGATTAAGTCTTACCAAAAAATGCAGCTTTAAACTTACCTGAAAAAGATTTTAAAAAAGATATTAGGTTTGAGAAAAATCTACAAATCAAAATAGTCAAGGACAAAGTAAGTTGAACAAAAATGATAAATTAAATGTTAAATAGTAAAAAATGAATGCATCAAAGGAAATATCTGATAATGTACGCAGAAATGTATGGTGTAATATAAAGTTGGATGATGAAGCCTGTTGCCTGATATACACTTATTAACTGAATTTGGACCTAAAACTTCAACTGTATAATATTATCTATGCTATTAAAATTCAAAACTGAACGAAGGTCATTCACATTGAAAATCATATTTTGTGAGAAAAAAAATGCATTTTTAATCCTTAGGTTGGATACATATTGGTATACCTACATATGAGTGAGTATATATATATACACAGACACACATACAAAACCAACACACACACACACACACTATATATGTATGCACACATGTACATATATATACACACACACACACTATATAAACACACACACACACATATATATATATATATAGAGAGAGAGACACACACACACCACATATAAATGCACATATATATATATATATATATAATATATATATAATCATATAATATATATATATATACACACACACGACACACACACATATATATATATATATTTATAGGAGAGAGAGAGACACACACACACACAACATATATATATACTATATATATATATATATAATACATACACACAGACACACACATATATATAATATATATATATACACAAACACACATATATATATATACTATATATATATATATATATATATACACACACAAACACACACATATATATATACACACACAAACCACACACACATATAATATATACACACACAAACACACACACATATATATACAACACACACAAACACACACACACACACACAGACACATATATATATATGCACACACACACATATATATATATATATATATATACTCATTAAGAAAAAAAACAACGAAACCAATCACAAAGGATTATACATCCGAAACCCTACCAATTCAGAAATGGATAAATACACTCCGTATAATCCTTTGTGATTGGTTTCGTTGTTTTTTTCTTAATGAAAATATTGCTCTGTATAATTGATACATAGAGCTCTTTACCATGAAGATCTAAATATTCACAAATATTTTCTTGTCCTGATGGAATTACTCCTAACTCCGGTTTAACTGGACTAAGTATTCTATATATATATA
>CAUZXS010001025.1:0-54862 GCA_963585895.1 Sepioteuthis lessoniana | reverse complement strand
AGTAAATAATAGCTAGGTTTACTTAATAATTACTATATATATATATATATACGAGGAGCATACGTTATGTTTCCTCACTTTTTTCGTATGAGCATGAAAAATTGTTGTAGACACTTGAAAATTTAGTATCCTATTGTTATGCATCTCATGAGATGACTGACCAATTTTTATGATTTCAGGTTCTAAGGAACAGATACAGCAGCAATTGGAATACACCCTACAATAACCTGATTGTCACAGATGGTGATTTTCAAAAATGCAATCTGACACTTTAGAAGAACGATATGCAATAACATTCTGTTTTAAACTGGGAAAAATGCCACAGAAATGCCGGGAATGCTTCAAACTGCTTTTAGACCATCTTGCATTAATCAAGCATCAGTTTTTGAGTGGCACAAGAGATTCAAAGAAGGCAGGAAGTCTGTTGGGGGTTGATGAGAGGTGTGAGAGGAGTAAAGAAGTCAATACACCATTGAGTTGATTGGCCAAAGGGTTAGGATTAGGGTTACTATGTTGAGGTTTAAGGGATATCCCGTCGGAAGAGGCCAGCACTCTTCAAATCGGGTCAGTGGCATTTCGATCAGGACAATACACCAGTCCACAACTCCATCCTTGTCACAGACTATTTGACCAAGATGGGCATCAAGACAGTTCCTCATTTTCCCTATAGGCCAGACCTTGCACCCTGTGACTTTTTGTTATTCCCTTAGCTCAGAGGCTGTCGTTATGAGACAATTGAGGAGATGAAAGAAGCTGTGACGAAGGTCATGGACACACTCAGACAAGAGGTCTTCCATGAGACTTCCAGACCTTGCACCCTGTGACTTTTTGTTATTCCCTTAGCTCAGAGGCTGTCGTTATGAGACAATTGAGGAGATGAAAGAAGCTGTGACGAAGGTCATGGACACACTCACACATGAGGTCTTCCATGAGGCTTTCCGGAAGTTGTTTGAACGGTACAACAAGTGCATTTTAGCCGGAGGAGATTACTTCAAAAGGGACTAGAGTTTCATGAGTGTACTATCAATAAAAGTGCCCATACGAAAAAAGTCTGGAAACTTTTAGTATGCCCCTCATATATATATATATATATATATATATATATATATTACAACATTGTTGGTTGTCACTAAATCCATTTGTGGTGAACCAAGTGCAATATACTTTGGAGAGTGCTCATTATCTGTGATAGAGCTATCATACAATAATAAATATATATATATATACATACATATATATATATATATATATATATATATATATTAGATTTTAAATATTAAAACAATCTTCAATTGCATTAAAAATACAAAATCTAATATACATTTATTATATATATGATATATATATATATACATATGTGTGTGTATGTGTATTTGTGTGTGTGTGTGTGTGTGTGTGTTTGTGTGTGTGTGTGTGTTTGTGTTGTCAGCCACAAAGAGTCTGTTTCATTGTATCCCAACTTATCAGTGAAGCCACACACACCAGAGATGCTTAAAGCTGGGATCATAACGTGGCTGACTTTACGCCAGTCAGATATTTTACCGCAGAAATAACAACAACCTCAGCATAAGCAAGGGGATTATATGTATGTATATTTTTTTTATTTTCCCTTGTTTACATATAAGCTTAACGTCTACCGGAGTGTTCAATTCAAAGAAGAGCTTTATGATACGCTAGTGGAAACCGGTAATTTCTCGTGAGAGAGTTCGAGGGTCATTAAAAGTTTCAACTGTATTTGAGTTTTGGTGTAGTATGGTTTGATTTGGTTTCGGATTATTAAAATCCAATTCCTATATTCAGGGTGGAACGATAAAATCGTCACCCTAGAAAAGACGACATGATTCCATTTCCGTTTAATGCAAACCGGTTTTCTTTTTTGTTGCAGACCGTCTACAAGTTGGCAAGTTATGTACAAATCCCAAGAGCGATAGGAGCCTTCTATCATGTCTGAAAGTGACACAATGTTCAACAAACGAGATCGGAGATGCGCCGCTGTACATGCATGCACCCTACCAATCCTAGTTATGACAACAGGACCATTGCCAGCACCCTCAAAATACAAATCTGGATGGTTCAACGTACCCAGGGTGATGAAAACAAAGTTTCCGGCTACGGTTATGGTCTTTGGTGGCGTTTCAAGTGAGGGCCACATCATGCCACCGCATATCTTCGAAGTCGGCTTGAAAGTCAACACCAAAGTGTACCTGGATGTACTGAATGGTATGGTGATCCCCTGGTGCAATCAGATGGCCGGTGGAAGACCCTGGGTGTGGCAGCAAGACTCAGTGCCGGCCCACAAGTTCAAAGAGACACAGGCTTGGCTTCAGAAGGAATGCTACGACTTTGTACCCTTCACTCACTGCCCCCTCCTCCCAGGACCTGAACCCGCTGGACTTCTTCATTTGGTCATATTTCGAGAACATCAACATGAACTCCCACATCGCCAAAGCCAGCCTGATCGCCGCCATCCGCCGAGTATTCGCCGAGGTCCCGCCGGTGCTTGTGGAAAAGGCATGCTGCTAGTTCCGGATCCGTATCGAGGCGGTGATTAAGGCTGAAGTCGGCTACATTGAATAGATGTCAGCTCGACTACATAACCAATTTACCTGAATTGATTCTTCCATAAAAGTTTTAAAATAAAGCTGTTGTGTTGTTTTCTTTAGGACGACAATTTTATCGTTTCACCCTATATATATATATATATATATATAATGACTAATGAGCTTATAGTTTGTAGATAATATTATCTTTAAACGAGCCTGAACACATTTCGTTACCCACAATTTAATAGGCTTAAGTAATGCTATTTCCCTCAAATGGTTGTATTAATCAGGGTGAAAGTGGACATAGAAATGAAGGGTTACTCCACATTACTTAAAGCTTCAAACCTGAAGCCTTGCCATCGGAGGTTTTGGTGCTTTATCCAAGACACTTGTGGGAGAAGGAAGAATCTTAACTCACAGCATTGATGCAGTGGATTTATTCAACAGCCTCCCCTCACCAGCGGGAAGGGGCTTCCAGATTTTAGATTTGACGTATACAGTTCTTGTCGTTTCGCCAACCAAACGGGCAATTACGGCGAAGATCTTTTTTGAAGTGGGTCCGGGCGCAGGCCTGTAGCCAAGTCATGCCTGTCATTTCCCAAAAAATGCCTCAGGTTCCGTCAGCATTCCGCTGAAAAAGGGCATCACAGGCACCAAGGAGGGTTAGAGCCTGAGGCTCGAGGAGGTTCAGCTGCGTTTGTGAATGCTGGGCTTTCCAGACAGCCTCGTAACCTTTGCTACTTACTTACTGACTGGATTATACGCAACCGTTATATAGATTCCATTCTGTATCGAAAAAGGGACAATACCACAACACGATGAAACTTCTATCTGGGTGATTGTTCGAAACTTTTAAATGATCGTTTTCTTTCTTTCTTTCTTTCTTTCTATATATATATGTGTGTGTGTGTGTGTGTGTGTGATGGTTTATGGTTATCACAAGCACACTTTAAGATTCAACTGTGGACAAAATTTTGCAGTATTATTAAATGGTGCTCGATATTAGTGATACATTTGCATATATATATATATATATATATATATATTATTGTATCACATTTGGTTAGAGTTCTATTTTCGGGAGTAATTATTTTGGATAGCAATAGACCTCTAAACAAATACAACTCAAAAATATAAAATATATTCTGCAATGCTTCAAGCGTATTATAATATATATATATATATATATATATATATATATATATATATATGTGTGTGTGTGTGTGTGTGTGTGTGTGTGTGTGTTAGTATGTATATATATTATATGATGGTATTTGTTACTATGTGTTTCAATGCTTAATGTATTTATCAGACAGAGTGTTATATGTAACGTTTCCTTACCTCCTCATGTAAGTCTTGTGATTCTAAGGTTCTTGTATTTCGAAAAAAAACAATCCTCAGATGAAATATCTGAGTTGAATTGATAATGAAATTCTAATGTATACTAAATATTCCTCGCACATTGCTAAAAAAGAGTGATGCACTAAGAAGAGGAAACGAGGATGCTAAAAAGCACAGCCTCTACTCGTACAACCCTAGCTGACAAATTTATAAATAACTGAATAAAACTCTGAACTACAAATATTTTTTTCTTGAAACGGACTGAAAAACAGAAACTACAAAATTCTTTTTTTAAAAAACAAATATAGTATTAGTCAGAGCGTGGAAAAGAAGTTGATTATTTACCTATGATTCTAATTAGTTAAAAATGTATTTACAACAATCTAGGAAGGAAAATATTTGTAAAATTATTTTGGGTTTTGATCCTTTAAATATTTATGGCAAGTCAAATATTGTCGTCAGCGAATCTTAAAGTAATTTTTAAACTAGCGGGAAAGTGCTGATTGCTCAGTAAATACAAAAATATAGATACAGAAATTACAGTTAATGGAGCCTATTTTTTCCACAAAAGTTAGCACTTTTTTTATATGGTGATCTGTTGATTTTCTATGGTAAACTATATTTTTAGAAATTAGTTATAAATTGGTTCCATAATATATGGAGCAACGTGTTAACTGCTTCAAATTACTGAGCTGAAAATGAAGAATTGTAGCATTGATGCAGTTTTCTAAAATTTTTATTTCTGCAATATGGCTAGTCTTCCCAAAACGTTGAAGTGAAAATAGGGTTATCGGATATCTCTTAAAGACATATTTCAAAAAAAGAAAGAAACAGAAAACTTTCCTATATTAAAAAGTGAATATCAAAAATAGTTATAACTATGTCTAGGGATGTGAATTGATTCGTTTTGATTTATTTTTTAATGGCATATCAACCTTCATGAGTAATTTAATTCCAAAGCCATCCTTGTCGAAAAAAATAATAGTGATACTATTTAACGTTACTCATATAATGATCTAGTCATGCTGACAGCACGGATCTCCCTGACTCTCTCTCCCCATCCGTCCCTATCATCCATCGTTCCTGGCTGGTCTTCCAAACTTCATCAAATGCCTTCACAGACCTTTTGAATATGAGTTCTTGTAAGTCGACTGATTTTGATACGTTTATGTGCTGGGGTCCATCGAAGAACGTCACTCATAGGTTTATCCTTGCTTCTCCAGTATTGAAACTCATGTTGCATTTGTTGTATTTGGATGGTTTGGGAGATGGTAGGTAGTGTCCGAACAGCAGTTGGAGTGCGGGGTGTTACTTCCAAGACTTGTTAAAAACAGCTCGTAGAATTCTTTTGTAGTTCCATTCAAGCTTTTTCTCTATGCGTTTTATCACCATCCATATAATGTACCCATACAGTTGTACTGACACAGCCTCATCTTAGAAGGATTGTGGCGCTAAAAATGTGGACTAGTGACATAAATGCTATTTTCTATAAAATTAAATAAGAACACCACTTCCCCAATTATTGCAAATGAATAATAATAATAATAATAATAATAGTCAACAGAATGGTAATAACTAGGAAATAAAAATCGGAAGGAAAATAAATCTATGGGCGTTTAAAACGTCTAATAAAACAACATCTCACTCGACAAAACTTAGACCTGGCTAAGAAAAGGAAACTGTAAGAGAGAAACAGAATCTCTCCGAATAGCAGCATAAAACAACGCCCTAAGAACCAATCATATCAAAGCGAGAATAGATAAGACTCAACAAAATAGCGAATGTAGGCTATGAGGTGACAGAGATGAAACCATCAATCAAATAACAAGCGAATGCAGCAAATTAGCAAAGAAGGAGTATAAGACAAGACACGACTGGTTGGACAAAGTGATCCACTGGGAAATATGTAAGAAATTTAAATTTGACCATACGAACAAATGGTATATGCATAACCCAGCACCTGTTCTAGAAAATAACGCACATTAACTCCAATGGGACATTCATATGCACACGGATCACCTAATCTCGGCCAAAAGACCAGTTCTAGTAATAACAAACAAAATAAGAAATAAGGGAATTTGCAAAATTGTCGACTTTCTATCCCGGCTGACCACAGAATAAAAATTAAGAATGTGAAAAGAGGGATAAGTACCTCGACCTTGCAAGAGAATTGAAAAAAACTATGGAACAGGAATGTGACGATTATACCAATTGTGATTTGTGCTTTTGGCACAGTAACTAAAAGATTATTAAAGGGACTGCGTGACATGGAAGTTGGTTGATGAGTGGAGACCACCCAAACGACAACATTACTGAAGACTTGAGGAGACTTGCTGTCACTCAAACTCCAGTGGAAAACCATCAGGTAACGCTAATGTGAAAAACTCTTGAGGAGTGAATAATAATAAAATAATAATAATAATGATAATAATTACTATTATTATTATAACTATCAAACAAAAGTGGGAAGAAAAACCACTCTATGGACTTTCTAAGCGACTAACAACTGACATATCACTCGAAAAAACATGGACGTGGCTAAGAAAAGTAAACCTTAAATAAGAAACTGAATCTCTTCTAAAAGCAGCACTAAAACAACGCCATAAGGACTAACTATATCGAAGCGAGAATAGATAAGACACCAAAAAACAGCAGATGCAAATTATCACAGAATGAATATAAGACTAGACACGACTGGGAGGGCAGGTGATCCACTCGGTATTTTGCACAAAAATAAAATTTGACCATACGAACAAATGGTATATGCACAACCTAGAATCTGTCCTGGAGAATGAAACCCAAAAACTCCTCTACGACTTTGAGATACAAACGGATCATCAAATCCCGGTCAAAAGAAAAGACCTCATAATAATCAATAAAAAATAGACAACTTGCAGAATTGGAGACCTTGAGTTCCAAACGGAACAGAGAGGAAAATTGAAAGAAAGCGAAAAGAGGGATAGGTACTAAAATCTTGCTTGGGAATAGAAAAGATTGTGGGACATAAAAGTGACGGTTGTATCAATTGTACTTTGTGCTCTCGGTACAGTCACCAAAAGAATTGGTACAAGAACTGGAGGACGTGGGAATAACAGTACGAGTGGAGACTTCCAAATTACTACATTATTGGGATCGGCCAAAATACTGAGAAGAGTCCTGGAGACTTTAGGAGACTTGCAGTCACCCAAAATCCAGTCAAAGACCGTCAGCTAACGCTGATGTGAAAACTCTCAAGGAGTAACTTAATAATATCGGGCAGAAGAGTCTACAAGATTTAAAAAGACATGCTGTCACTAAAATTCCAGTGAAAGACCATCAGCTAGCGCTGGTGAGTAACACTCTCGAGGAGTAAATAATAATAATAATAATAATAATAATAATAATAATAATAATAATAAATTGCCAAATAGTCGACGTGTAATATAATTACGGAATGAATGTTTTGTATTAATCATTTTTCGTTAATTATATTTTATCATTCGGTTTTGTTGGGGGTTGAACTATTCGGCTCCTTGTGTAGGTACTATTTACCAACCCCTCCGCTCGGGCAGGATATGACACAAGGTCAATTTTTAAGCGGAGTTTAACAGGTTTTGAATTCAGAGTTTTCCTTCTCCTAGACTAGTTGCCTCACCAAGGCTGAAGAACCTAGTCCGTCCTACTATTTACCCATAGCTGGAGGGAGAATAAGGGGGTTCATACCTTTCCCAAGGGTATTTGCCCGAAAGTGAACGTAATAGCGCGACTGGAGTACGAACTTGCGTACTACGATTCCGCAGTTCATCGCTTTAACCATTACACAACGAGGACACCTCCCAAAACGGCTCCTTGTGTAGGTGCACACACATTGAATACAGTTCACGCTCGCGCGCAGAAGATATGCCAATCACAAATGCCATAATAAAAACGCAAGATAGGAAATGTGACTGGGGTGTGAATGACGTCATGCCCGGAAGCGATGAGCTGAGAATTTGGTGATTTTGAAAAAGACGTTAGTTGAGATTCGACTCTGGGCAAGGCCAGACCAGCTGGGGGTTGACTGTGGACGATGTAGGAGACACTTGGTTTGTCTGCCTCAACGAAGTTGAAGTCTGACCATGGAGTTCGGCAAATCTCTACCGACTGAGATCTTGGGGGCAACGGGATGCGCAGCGCGTTTGTTGGGTCTGATAGTACACTCAGCATAGTAAAAATTGTGTCTCTCTCCTCGTGTCGAAAAACTAAAGTCAGGAAGTTAATAAACGTTTCGTACCTGAACAGCGGAGATTCGTCAGGGTTTCGTATTCCCTGCATCTGTATATTAGTATAGTTGTATCATGGTTATACAACAGACTTTGCCGTTCTAGCTGACCATAGAGTAAAACTGGCAGTAGGCAAAATAGAGATGAGAACCAACACCTAGCCAGAGAACAGAAAAAAAACTATGGAACTTAAAAGTAACGATGATATCAATTGCATTTGTTACACTCGGTACAGTCACTAAAGGATTGGTACAAGAAATGAGGGACTTGGAAAAAAGAAGACGAGTGGAGACCGTCCTAACTACAGCATTTTTAGATCGCCCTGAATACTATGAAGTGTCTTGAAGAGAATTGCTCTCACTCGGATTCCAGTGAAAAACTATCAGCTAACGCTGCTGTGAAAAACTTTTGAAAAGTAAAATAATAATGATAATAACTCATCGAAAGTAAGGATAAATACTTGAGCTGTCCTACCCGTAAGATACTCGGGACCATTCTTGGAGTGGACCAAAGAATAACTTTAACAAATGGGCCAGAGAACAAGGAAATTAATGATCATACATAAGGTATTGAATCTCAGAGATGACGTTGACAGAATATGACGTCAATACGACTAAAAGACTATGTAAAAGAAAAGCTTGGAAGAAGACTGATTATAACCCGCAGAAACATAACTAATGACACGGGGAATTGCGGAACAACAAAAACCAGAAAGCAAAAATGGGAAGAAAAACAATTCTGGACGTTTTAAGTGACTAACAAGCGACATCTCACTCGTGAAAACGTGGACGTGGCCAAGAAAAGGAAACCTTAAGAGAGAAACTGAATCTCTTCTAATAGCAGCATAAAACAACGCCATAAAGAGTAACCATATCAAAGCGAGAATAAATAAGATACCACAAAGCAGCAGATACAAGTTACTTGGCGAAAGAGACGAAACGATCATCACAGAAAAAGCAAATGTTGCAAATTAGCACAGAAAGAGTATAAGACTAGGCTAGAATATTGGAAAGAGTCTTGGAGACTTGAGAAAACTTGATGTCATGTAAACTCCAATGAAAACTACGTGGTGCCTTTAATAGGTTTCCAGACTTTTTTTTGTACAGGAAATTAAAATTGATGTACACTCTTGAAAATTCAGTATGTTATTGCTTGACATCTTATAAGATGACTGGCCAATTTTTAAGATTTCAGCTTCAAAGGAACAGCTACAGCAGGAATTGGAATACACCCTACTAAAGCCTGATTGTCACCGCTGGTGAATTTCAAAAATGCAATCTGGACGTGAGGACACTTTAGAAGAATGCTATGCAATAACATTCTGTTTTAAACTTGGAAAAAATGCCACAGAAACGTATGGAATGCTTCAGATTGCTTTTCTACCTTCTTGCATGAATCGAACATCAGTAGCATTATAGGGCCATATCTATAGTTTTAATAGAAGTAACTGCAAACTGAATTGTTTGAATTAGAACTGTTTGACTAATCTGAATAGCTTGAAATAGAATTATTTTTGACAAATTTTACTTACATTTAAACTGTGTGCTTATGATAAATTGAATTGTTTGAAATGTAACTGCTTTTTACATGGAAACTCCACTTACACTAAACTGAATTGTTTAATATTGAACTGTTTTGACATTTAACTGTGTAAACAAATCTGTACTTATATTAAACGGAATTAGCTGAATTAGAACAGTTTGAATAAACTCAATAGCTTGAAATAGAAATGTTTTTGACAATTAAAGTGTGAACTCTAGCTAAACAAAATTGTTTGAAATAGAACTGACATTTTGCAAAAAGATTGATTTGGCGTTGAATAACCTACAACAGTTGATATGCCATAAAACCCAACCAACCAACCAACCAACCTTATTAAACTGCCAACTTCTGAAATGTGTCGACCAGATCATAGTCTACTGAAAGCTCACCATATGCATAGGATTGGTTGGTTGGTTTTGTTTTACAATAAATATATCAATCTTTTTCAGAACATTTAACGCTGAATTAAATTTCGAATAATTCAGCTTAGTATAAGTATAGTTTTTGTTTACAAACGGTCAAATGTCAAAACTGTTCTTTTTCAAACAATTCCATTTAGCATAAGTACACAGTTTTATTCTATTTAACCCGTAGATAGGACCCTATCAGGTGCTACCTCTCCGGGCTAAAGTAAACCTGAGAGTGATGACAAGGGAGGGTTACTCTGCATTGCCGGTAGCTCCTGTATTACTGGGAACTCAGCATCAGCTTTTTTAATATCATATCCAGTACACTGGTTGATGGAGGGGGTCATACCCCTCTGAAGAGAAGCAGTCGACGTATTGTACATCCCCAGCCGACTGGGCAAATACGCAGAGGAAAAGCATTTGCACTGGCAGATTACTGACCATCTGGAACATCTCATCTCTTTGATGAAATGAAATTGGAATCCGTCAAGTCTGTAAGCCGTGTCAGTACTACCAGATGTTTGTACCACTTGGACTCTAAGCAAAAACCTGGGGGAAAAGCTCGATGGAAACTCCACCAGAATGTTGCGTGTTGTCACGAACAAATCCTAGAAGTAGCACCCTATAAAACAGAACTTCTACGGCCACTTGCATCTCAACTCACATAACATAAAACTCAAGACAAGTTTTGCCGTGCTTGAAAAGTAAGAACAAACAATTAAGCGACGTTCTTCAATGGACTACTACATATGAACACACCCGTGTTGGACGATCAGTATAATCTTATACTCCTCAGGTTTGTTGGGACACTGGATGCCATCTTGAGGATTTGATAGGAATGATAGTTAATATGAAAGCATGTTGAGAGTTAATCAAGTGAATTTTTGTTGTTGTCATATAATTAGATTAATGATTAATTTTATTAATCCTTTTACGTTAATTATATTTTTAATCAATGGTCTGGGAGACAAGGGTTCTATCCCAGGTCGAGTCATACTAATGACCCAGAAAGTGTTACTTGATGTCACCTTGCTTAACACCCAACAATAATAAGGTAATGATCATGGGTAAAGTGGCACAATCCAGGGAATAGAGTAGCACCCTCAACAAGCTATTGAAAAGGGAGATTTCGGGTCACCCTCGACTAAGGGTGTCAACTTTACTATTTAGTTTGGTAAGGCTTTGGACTACTCGGTGTCTCATGGTTTAGGTGTCATAGTAAGACAATGCAATAGCACGCCCGTACGGAAAGGATATGACAATCATTACCTGTCATAATAGTGCCTGTGGTGTAATGGTTATCGTCGCAGGAAATGGACACGGCGACACGAGTTCAAATCCTGGACGAGACTGATAGCATTTCACATAGCACTAATACCCTTGGGGAAAGTATGAATCCAATTATTCCCCTTCCAGTTATGGGTAAATAGTAGGACAGACTAGGTTCTTCAGCCTTGGTGAGGCAACTAGTCTAGGAGAAGGAAAACTCTGACTTCAAACCTGTTAAACTTCACTTAAAAATTGACCTTGTGTCATATCCTGCCCAAGCGGAGGGGTTGGTAAATATTATTATCTGTCATAATAAACTCCCAGACAGGAAATGAGACTGGACGCGGAGTTGGAGTGATTCGAGTAAGTGGATGATCTCATGCCCGAAAGAGATGTGCTGAGAATTTTTAGTATTTTGAAAAAGATTGGAGTTATGGTTCGATCGTCGAAGGTAGTAGTTTAGTTTTTCGGATCTCATCGGATCAGATCAGTGTGAATCTCAAACGGCAGAGAAGATTTGAGATCTTAGACACGACGAGATATGCCCGAGGTGGGGCTGGTATCAGCATAGTACACTTAACATAGTTCCTTATGAATTGTGTCCCTCTCCTCGTGTCACGAGGGGCTGAAGGTAGAAAGAATTAGCCCTGTTCATATCAAAAACTGCTGAGTCCACCATTATTATTATTATTATTATTATTGATATCATCATGAGTATAAAACACTATCACCTCTCTTTAATTATGATTATCATGATATATATATATATATATATTCTTGAATTCACATCTCTCTCTCTCTCTCTCTCTCTCTCTCTCTCTCTATAAATAAATATATATATATATATAGGAGTGTATGTATGAATGCCATGGTTTTATGTATGGAATTTCTGTGCGCTTATAGATAAGTAAATATGTGCTTATATCGTACACAAATTATATGCTACACTGAAACATATCTAACAATTGTCGGAATAGCGAAAAATAAGTGGCTGTTTCAAAACGGAAAAGACGAAGGCGATCGGAAGTAAATATATATGAAACAATGACGTCGAGATATTTTCCTTTGCCCAACTAAATATTTACGCACGTATAAGTCGAAGTCTTTCATTAAATGTCCTGCGTGCAAGTTTTTGTCAGGTTTCTAATCTAAATAAGTGTATGTTTCTCCCCCGAATTATACGTGTTCACCTGTCCTTTTAAAGTGGTTGTAGATATATAAATACTGGGTAAGAATGGGGTGTATAGAGATGAATGTAATAAGAGTTGCCGCTTTGTCTGTCCTTTTCGGCAAGCGACACACCTATTATTGTAATTTGAATTCGCTTAAATTGTAATAACCTCGAATTAATACATCAGTCTAGTCAGCTTAATTGGATCTAAATGATCGCTTTTCTTGTCCAATTGTCTACTTTCCATTTGCCAGGTAAGTTAGTCCTCTCTCGTAGCCAGTAAATATCATGACCTTCTCTTTCCTCCAGACTATTATTTTGTTTCTGGGAGCCAATTTATGCCGCGTAGTGGACAGACCGAGCCAAATAAGAAGTGTACAACGCCAGTGACATAGAATTGAATGAGAAAACGTAAGGGGATTTTCACTGTCGCAAACTGCAGGTGTTATGTTTACCGGTAGTAAGTGATAGTTTATAGATGGTAACTAATAATCGTGATAAGAATCAGAATATATTTTAGAGTGTTTTATATGTTTAACGTCAGATCAATACCTTATGGGTTATTTAAAGCCAAAACAATGTTATATTTCGTTTGAAGTGCACTTGTGAATTTTCTATAACGATTTATTTGCAGAGTTATATAATGGCCCACCTGGCTGGTGCTATCGAATACACCGTATGTAATTCTGCTGATCGGTAAAATAAGTGTCCTGGATGTAACACTAAACAATTTGGTGGTAAGGTTTCTATAATGGTAGAGCTTGAGGGAATCCGGAGTACACCTTTGGATTCTGGTTTGTGCGTATACCATTTGCTAGAAACCTAGTCGGCTAGGGCTAGAGTATATACATATTTACCAACCCCTCCGCTCGGGCAGGATATGATACAAGGTCAATTTTTAAACGAAGTTTAACAGGTTTGAATTCAGAGTTTTTCTTCTAGACTAGTTACCTCAGCAAAGCTGAAGAACTCAGTCTGCCCTACTATTTACCCATAGCTGGAGGGAGAATATTTGGATTCATACCTTTCCCAAGGGTATTAGTGCTATGTGAAATGCAATCAGTCACGTCCAGGATCTGAATTCGTGTCACCGTGTCCATTTTCTATGACGATAACCATTACACCACGGGCTAGAGTGTATACCGACTGCATCAAATAGTATATACACAAACCGGAAACCATCCTAGAAAATGGGGCGTATAAAATTATCTGGGATTTTGAGATTTAAGCGGATCACATAATCCTATCCAGAAGAAAAGCACCAAGTGCTGATTATTAAAATAGTTAACTAGCCATAGAGTGGATTTTGTCGTTCTATCTTTCTTCTGTGTGAAAATAAAAGAAAATGAAAAGATAGGTAGCTACTTAGACCTTACTAGAGAACTAAGTAAAGTCTGAAACATGAAGGTGACCGTGATATAACAGTTGTAGATGGTGTGCATGGAACGTTTGAAATGGTTTACCGAAAAGACTAAAAGAACTAGAAATCATGGAATGAAGAAATGAGATTATTCAAACTACAGCAATACTGAGATTAGATAGAATGATTAATTGTACAGGCGACCTGCGGTGACTTGTTCTCACTAAGACTCCGATGACGCTGATGTTAAAACCTCTCAAATAGTAGAAATTACAATGACAAAGAAAACAGGAATCTTTGTTGGTTTGTAGAGTTCAAATTTATTAATATTTGTATGTTTGTTTAATTATATTATCCTATTTACCCAACCCCTCTGCTTGGGCAGGATATGACAGAAGGTCAATTTTTTAAGCGAAGTTTAACAGGTTTGAATTCAGAGTTTTCCTTCTCCTATACTAATTGCCTCACCAAGGCTGAAGAACCTAGTCTGCCCTACTATTTACCCATAGCTGAAGGGAGAATAATTGGATTCATACCTTTCCCAAGGGTATTAGTGCTATGTGAAATGCAATCAATCTCGTCCAGGATTTGAACTCGTGTCGCCGTGTTCATTTACTACGACGATAACGATTACACCACGGGTTTAATTATATTATGATTATCAGCAAGCATTTGATCATTTGATAGCATTTTAATTGCATTTATATCATCATTTTGTTAGGCGCTGCAATCATTAAGTTCATAGCAAGTTAAGTGGTAGGAATCACATCTTTTGTAGGTCAGTATTGATTACTCCATGATCAATCAATTTTTCATTGTGACAGTTCGATTAGAAGAAAGAACAAACACAATGTGAGAATCAGCCCCAGGGGTGAAGGAAACTAACTGATTGTTCTGGTTGATCTGACTTTGAAAAAAAAAATCTTTTCTAAGTCTTCATAGATTTTTTTATTATTAGAAACAAATAGTTAAGTTGACTTATTGATTCATAAAATCAATTTTTAAACGGCAACAGTTACACCTTCTTGTTTCAATAATATTTAAATTTCATCCTTACAAAATTGTCCACTTTCCATTAATAGTCAAGAAATTATTAATTTGTGGAATTAATGTTTAAATCTATGTTTTGCTTTCCTTTCTTAATGGCATATCAGCCTTTTGGGTTTTTCAATGCAAAAATCATCCCTATAAAGAAACTGCAGTGATATACAACGAATAACTGAAGGTATAAAAGGGTTTTTACACTTTTCCAAGAGACTTTGTCCGAAAGTGAATTGAATTTCAATCCTTCAGTATTCATTATTCGGGTATCAGTCGGTCCTTGTTTTATGGCCATAGAATTTTTCATTCATGGAATCAATTTTTGATAGCATGTGTAGTTATTCCCAGAAAAAGTAAACGTTCAGATTTGGATTAATACATGAGGATCTACCCCATTTTTAATTGCACAGAAACTTAACATAACTACTCCTGATACGGATCAAAGCGTAGTATGTGTTTAGCATCAGGATATTGCTTTATAGTCTTTCGATCTATGACTGAGTATCATCATCATTATCATCATGTCGTGCCGCTAGCACGGATATCCCTGACCCTCTCTCGCCACTTCTCCCTATCATTCATCGCCTCCGGCAGCTCTTCTGGGTTACATCCTGTGTCCTCAAAAAGCTGCTGTATGTAAGTTCGGGCTGGTCGTCCTGCTTTTGCTTGGCCATATGTGGGGGTCCATAGGAGTACGTCACTTACGAGCTCGTCCTTGCTTCTCAAGCAATGTCCGGCGTGTCTGGCTCTTCTAACCTGGATAGTTTTCGTGATGGGAGGCAAGTGGCCGTACAGTTGGCGTCTCGTAGGGTGTTGTCGCCAGGACTAATCCAATATTGCTCTCAACATTCTTGTGTAGTTGCCGTCAAGTTTTTTCTCCAGCCGTTTAGTTAGCGTCCATGTAGTGCATCCATATAGCAGTATGGATACAACCGCTGCTTGGAAGAAACTGTGCTTCATTTCATCGGTCAGGTCTGATTTCCATATGATTGAGAGCCTATCTATAGCCGTCCATGCTAGTATAGTATGTGCTTATTGTTTTCACTATATATATATATATATGTATATATATATTCCACACATATCATAATTTTACAATTTCTCTTTCTCTTTTTCTTTTTCTCTTTCTTTTTGTTTTTCTTTTTCTTCCACCTTTTTAAAATAAATCTTTCTCGATGAACAAGGAAATTACTTAATAAATAATTGATACTCACCAAAAAGTGAGCCGACAGACAGATGCTTCTCTTGCCATTGACATTCCACAGAGTAACTCCACATAATGATATTTTCTTCGTTGAATGAAAGTTATACCCTTAATCCATTTCTTTTCGAAAAACTGTATTAGGGTCATCTTTATATTTTCAAACATCCATCGTTGATTTAACATCCCAGTCTTGATGATGGTTCATTAGAACTGAAATACTATAATATCGACTGTGTTTTTCAATAAATTTCTCCTGCTATCAATCTCTCTCTCTCTCTCTCTCTCTCTCTCCCTCTCTCTCTCTCTCTCTCTCTCTCTCTCTCTCTATATATATATATATATATATATGTATATATTCGTTATTTATCACCACTTTAAAAGATAATCATATGAACTTTAACAAAGAAATTGGTAGTCTTACCGATGATGTTATTTTTACACTTACTTAACATGCTTATTTCATGGAAATTCGTTCAACGTTGGCGTTCAGTGTAAAATCATGTCATATTGTCAGTTGATTCAAATTTTATAACGTAGAATCAACGCTTTGTTAATGAAAAACAGTGAAATAAAACAAAGGATAATAGGAACTGACTGCAACATAATTTGTCATCCCGAATATGTAACGAAAGACCATCAAAGTGTTCTATACTCATATGCATAGATGCAGATGCATGCAGAATCATAACGACACACAATAAAGACGAGGTGCCCGTGGTGTAATGGTTATCGTCGCAGGAATTGGACACGGCGCCACGAGTTCAAATCCTGGACTGATTGCATTTCACATAGCACTAATACCCTTGGGAAAGGTATGAATCCAATTATTCTCCCTCCAGCTATGGGTAAAATAGTAGGGCAGACTAGGTTCTTCAGCCTTGGTGAGGCAACTAGTCTAGGAGAAGGAAAACTCTGAATTCAAACCTGTGAAACTCCGCTTAAAAAATTGACCTTGTGTCATATCCTGCCCGAGCGGAGGGGTTGGGTAAATATGATAAAGACGAGTGACACAGTCTTTTAGAAAAATATACCTCTCACTATATTTGAAAGGGTTGTGTGTGAGAGGGAGTTGGAGACTGAACAGAACTGCAACATACTGACCCCCACTCTATTGGCCATAACCGCGTTTCTTTTCCGTTCTCCTGGGCTGCTCAACCGGGGACCGGAGGGCCCAGCCTCTCTGGGACATGTTCCTCAATCCAGTGTCTTATTTCTGACTCGTCTGATCCCCAACTGCAACTGCACAATCGGGGGCCTGAGGGTCCACTCTGCTGGGTGTTGGCTTTCTTTACCGCATCTTTTCTCCAACTGGTCTGGTCTCCAAACTAAATGACATCTTGTCTCACCGAGTAATATAATAGATCAAGGCCCACCTTCTTGTGGGCGTCAAAATCGCACTCATTCAACCCGTCCACGGTGAAGGTTATATTCTGATATTCCTTGAGCGGATGCACCTGTTATTTACATAGATGCATTTCCTATTTTGACAGCCCGGCCGGGTCGTAGGTTAATATAAAACAAAAGTTTTGTGTTTTTATTAAATGCTGATTTCGCCCTATGGGTCAGTAGAAATGGTGCATTAGCACCGAAACAATCCGTGACCCAAAAGTCTTTATTTGATGAAGACCATACAGCCATTTTGTTTCCCGCAGCATGAGTTTATATATATATATATATATATATAATCTTTTATAGATATTTTATATATACCCGGTTCATTCAGTAAATAAGTTATATTTTTATGTACTAAGTAAGAAAAGGTGGCGACCATAGTCGAGAGCGACCAGAAGGCTCCCTTTTCAATAGCTACTACACCAAGGTGTTGGGGAGGGCGCTACTCCTTTCCCTCAATTGCTCCACTTAACCCTTGATATGTACCTTATATTACTGATTGGTTGGTTTGTTAGGTTTTATGGCATATCAACCTTTGTAGGTTATATAACGTCAAATCCATTTTATGTAAATAATCTGTTCTATTTAAAACAATTCAGTTTAGCATAAGTACACAGTTTAATTGTCAAAAATATTTCCATTTCAAACTAGTCAAGCAGTTATATCTAACAATTCAGTTAAGTGTAAATACAGTTTTAATGTCGAAAACAGTTCTATTTCAAATAATTCGGTTAAGCGTAAGCACGCAGTTTAAATGTAAGTACGGTTTAATTGTCAAAAAATTTCTATTTCAAGCTATTCAATTTAATCATACAATTCAGTTTAGCATAAGTATGCCGTTAGTTCTATTTAACCCATAGATAGGACCCTTATCAGGTGCTACCATACCGGGCCAGAGTGAACCTGGGAGCGATGGCAATGAAAGAGTACTCCGCATTCCCCAAAGCTCCAGCACTGCTGGAACGTCACCATCAGATTGTTTAGTGTCATATCCAGGACACTCATTGGGTTGGGGTCTTACCCCTCTGCAGAGAAGCAGTCAGTGTATTCTAAAGCCCCAGCCGACTGGGCAATTATATTGCTGAGTCTTAAGCAAGGAGGTATCAAGTTTTTAAAGTCTTTGGTATGACGCGACCTGGTATTGAACCCAGGTCTCCCGGACCAGTGGTAAACACTCTACCCATTAGACCAATGAGCCGGTATGTACTAATAGACATTTAACTTTAAAATTTGATTTTTTAATATGGCCTCCATTTTTTTAAACATATTTTTTTTTATTGAAAAGGAATCTTTTATATTGTTCATCATATATCGATTAAACTGGATTTTTAGCCATTTGCTTTTAAGGCACTTTCATGCAAAATTTCATTTAGGGAGATAAATGAGTGGCAATCAGGGGTGGTTGATTGTTTTTTGCTTTGTTTTACCGCATATCAACTCTTTTGGGGCCATTTACCGCCGATTTAATTCATTTTCATAAAGGTTTCAAACAATTCAGTTTTGTATAGGTATCGTTCCTTAGGTTACATATAGTTAAATGACAAAAGAGTTCTATTTCAAACAACTCAGATTAGCGTAATTAAATAGTTTAATTATGGAGGTGCCTGTAGTGTAATGGTTATTGTCGTAGGAAATGGACTCGGCGGCTCGAGTTCAAATCCTGGACGAGAATGATTGCATTTCACATAGCACTAATACCCTTGGGAAAGGTATGAATCCAATTATTCTCCCTCCAGCTTTGGTAAATAGTAGGACAGACTAAGTTCTTCAGTCTTGTTGAGGCGACTAGTTTAGGAGAAGGAAAAATTTGAAGTCAAACCTCTTAAACTCCGCTTAAAAATTGACCTTGTGTCATATCCTGCCCGAGTGGAGAGGGAGGTAAATAGGATTAAATAGTTTAGTTCTATCTGACACCTTGATAAGACCCGATAAGCTGTTACCACTCAAGATCAGAGTTGACCTGGGAGCGATCGCAATCATTCCCTCCAAAACACCAGAATTATTGAAACCTCATCATTATATTGTTTAGTGTCATATCCAGAGGACTCGTTTGGGGAGTCTTACAACTCTGTAGAGACGCAGTCGTTGTATTCTGCGGCCCCAGCCAACAGGACCAAAATCTTCTGGGGAGAAAAGGACCTATCACTCTTGATATTCTTAAAAAAGGTATTTCCTTCTGCCATCTCATTTGGCAAAATTCCCTTTATTTAAGGAATAACATATGTATAGATTATATTTAATGGGTAGAAGCAACCCTTACAGCAACTAACATTCCGTGATTGGACCAATAAGTAATTCCATCGAATGCTACTCCATACTCATGATCCGGAACCTCAACAACAGGTGCGGTTTTGTGTCAAACTCATGATACGATGATCTTATATTTCTCTCATTAGGTCCAGTCACCTGAAAAGAAATCCTAATGTTGATGATGTTTTTACGAATAGTTATTATGATTTGTTCTAAAATTTTGAGACGGTTTTAGTGGGCACTTTTTGAGAGGTGCCAGAACACTCATTTGTCTATATGTCTGAGTTCTAGTGAGATTTTCAATCAAGCACAGCTCGATTGTAAAATCCAGTATTGTAAATTAATAATCTCTTCTAAGCGCGTCCGTCCTTTTATTTTTACTTTTGGAAACAGCTATCTTCCTTGCTCTTTGATCCTAATATTTCATTATTATACGGGCGCTTACCATCGGGCGCCATCTTTATGTCAAAATGTCAGTGGAAATTCGGCCTGCTGCTGGTTTCAGAGAGCAATTACTTTACTCCATTATTTAATAATCAATTCTAACGTATCGATTATTAACTAAAGCCAAAAATAATGATTAGATCAAACATAATCGAAATACTGCACATGAAATATTCGTTATTGGGAAGGAAAAAAGAGAATAAATATTTTAAGAAAAAGATTCACCTTTTTTCATTTGAAACGCCGACAAATACATGTATATTAGTTAATTTTATAAAAGGTTAATTTTCATTGGAACCAAATATATCAGGTTTTATTATTTCAAGCTGAACATTATAAAATCAAAACGAATTATATTAAATCATGCTTATTACATCCGCATTGAAGCTCAATACCCAATAATAAAATTGCCAGCATATATAAATATGGTCTTTTTCATTTATTTATTTATTCATTTCTGCTACATTTTCATATATACGTTTTAATGGGAGAAAAATCTCTGTTAAATAGATAGATACGTCTGAGGATATATATATATATATATATATATATATATATATATATATATGTGTGTGTGTGTGTGTGTGTGTGTGTGTGTGTGAATAGATAGATAGATAGATAGATAGATAGATAGATAGATAGATAGATAGATAGATAGATAGATAGATATGAACCTTCTAAGATGGAAAGATAGATAGATAGATAGATTTGAACCTTTTAATACAGATATTTATATGTATATTGATAGGGAGATATGAACATTTCGAGATAGATAGATAGATAGATATGAACCTTCTAAGATAGATAGATAGATAGATATGGAACTTCTAAGATAAATTGATAAATAGATAGATTTGAACCTTTCAATACAGATACTCATATGTATATTGATAGAGAAATATGAACATTTCAAGATAGATAGATAGATTACTAAAATAATATGTTTTTCCTTTTCTTCCTCCGAATTCTGCATATCCTGAATCAACCTTCTCGGCTGCGAACGTCTTATCTTTAATATAGTGACAGAATACTTTGACTATTACGTTGGTCACTTCAGATGCCTTTCTCATAATCATTGATCCTCAAGTGACTTGACCGGAAGACAATCAGATCTCTGATGCAATCATTGATATCCGCTATAGATCGATTCCAGTCGAAATAGTGGAAATCACTCCCTGAAGAAAAAATGTCGAGTTCCTGAGAATCGGTAATCTACTTTCGGGTTTGGCCAGAAATGAACCGAACAAAAGCAATAGACTCTCGAGATTAAGATATGCTTTTGTGATTAGGTCGTTCTGTCGAGATCACATATGGACAATATTTGAAAGTCTTTAGATCAGAGCTTAATGCTTCAGTAGAAATATATATATATATATATATATATATATATATATATATATATATATATATATTACAGGAAAATAGATATAAATCTGACGGTATGTAAATATGAGAATATATGAAAAAAGTGTCTATACTGAGTAGATGTATTTTTATTCATGGGAAAGTGTGAACATAATGTTTCCTGCTGTCACATAGACTCCAGTGAAAGGCAACCGGCTAACAAAGGTGTGAAAAATTGGTAAGGAGTGAAATAATAGGAAGAAGGCTGGAACATGCTAGGGCAAAAAGAAAAAAAAAAGAACAAAAACAAATAAAATAAGAATACAACTTGAAGTAATAAATCAGAAGTTACTGTCGAAAAAGAAAGACTAAAATGATAACGATACATGATAAAACAATAGAGACAACACAGGACATTCCAAACCAGCGAAAAAAAAACCCCGTACCATCTAGTAGGGGGAGAATATACGAGCAAATACTAACAACCGGATCACAAGAAAATAAAACAATTGGGAGCAAAAGATGAAAACAAAGAGAACATATCAGAAAAGAAGGATTTCAAGAAGGACTTAAGGGGGAAATTCACTACGATTCCCTTAGAACAACACTTAAAAAGTACCGAGTAGGAAAACGCCAGGACATGATTGCATACATGGATACTGGTTTAAAAAAATTACTTCCACCCATGATGGACTGGCTACTGAAATGGAAAGACGCTTACAAGAAGCAGACGTACACGAATGGATAGCGAAAGGAAAGACTACCCAGATCTAATAATACACCTATGTGGACTCCCGCCCCCCCCAACAACAACAGACCTATGACAGACCTACTGATGATTAGGAAAATGATAATATCAAAAATAAATGAGGAGGTTTCCTATTCGCTAATTAGTCGCGAACTGTTGCTCGAAGAACATGATTCCTCTAGGAAACCAGAGGAATAAATGAGCTACTAGAAATTAAACAATACAGTCTCAATGAGAGCAAAAAGAGACGGAAAAATGTAGCAATGGCGTGGATGGATAACAAAAAGACATGATATGGTTCCCCAACGCTGGATAATTGACTGTCCCCAAAATACAAGACATCCTTCATGAAGTTTATCAAAAATAGTAAGGAAAACTTGAGTGTGGAAATGACAGCAGGAGGAAAAAGCTTAGCTGACGAGATCTTTCAGGGAGGTGTGCTATCACCATTAATGTTTGCAATGGCTGATGCCACTCTAATTCAAAAGTATATTTGAATAATATGTTAGTTTTCAGGGCCAAGCAGAGACCGCAATAGGCCCTGAACAGTTGAGAAAAGTAACTTTCTGCCATCTCAAACTGCTGTAAGTATTTCTATTGTCAGTGTTAATATATGAATTATGTATAGGTTGGCTATTTCCACGTACTTGTATTGTATATGCTTTAATTTGCTTGGGTGTTCTATACAAAAATACGAACTAGGTGTCTGGAGAAGGCGCTCTCAAAATTGTAAACCTGTTCCATGTAGTTCCATTGCTCTCTTCTGCCAGGACGTGTTTCAGGTAAAATATTAAACACTGTGAACAAACTGTAATAGAGCTGATCAATTGAAGTTCGCCCGTTGACTTAAAGGTAAATCGCAGGAAAACCAAATTCATGTGTATTCGAAGATGCGCATGCTCAATGATGATATTAAACTGTTTGCCAAAAATAAAAAAAACAATCGAAAACTAACGCAGCTATCCTTTGTTTATGGTTGGCGATCGCTATTTCACTATGGGATTCCGGTGGTTAAGCCGTCAGATACCCGGCAACAAAGTAGTTATATGAATTGCAACACTCAACTGGACCATGCTGGACTATTGCACAGTTGACATGGGCTGTAGAATACACTGACTGCTTCTCTACAGAGGGGCATGCCCCCCCAGCAAGTCTGCATATTACACTAATAATGTACATGCACATTGATGATATTAAACTGTTTGCCAAAAATAAAATAAAAAAGAATCGAAAAACCTAATACAGTTTGTGAGGATATACAGACAAGATATAAGGATGGAATCTGAGTTAGAAAAAAGCGCCATACACATAATGAAAAACGGAAAACGACAAATGACGGATAGAACAGAACAATCGAATCAAGGAAAAATCAAAACTCTTGGAGAAAAGGATAACTACGACTACTTGAAAAAATTAAAAGAAAACCTCGATAGAACGAGAAGTCTCCTTAAAACCAAACTATATAACAAAAATCTTATCAAAGAGATAAATAACTGGGCTGTCCTCCTCGTAATATACTTGGTACTATTCTTAAAGTGGGCGAAAGAAGAACTTCAACAAATGGTCAAGAGAACAAAAATTTATGACGGTAGATTAGGCCTTTCATTCCAGAGATGAAGTAGACTGACTGTATGTGCCAAGAATAGAAGGAGGAAGAGGACTTACCAGCATTCAAGATATTGAGGATGCATCAGTACAACTTGAAGACTACATAACAAAGTACAGAGAAATACTGTTTACGGCGACCATAACCAGAAAAAATGGGAAGAAAAAACAACAGTATGGGCATTTCTAGCGATATTTGACACGAGAAAACTTACACGTGGCTAAGAAACGGACACCTTAAGAGAGAAACTAGATCTCTTTTGATAGCAGCACAAAACAACGCCATAAGGACCAACAATATCAAAACAAGAATAGACAAGACAACAAAAAAAGCACATGTAGATTAAGTGATGATAGAGACGAAAGGATCAATCTCATTATAAGCGAATACAATAATTTAGCGCAAAAAGAGTATAAGACTAAATAGCATTAATTGGGGAAGGTGATCCACTGAAAATTGCGCAAGAAGTTTATATTTGACTATACGAACAAATGGTTTATGCACAACCCAGAATTCTTCCGGGAAAATGAGATGCACAAAATAATCTTGGATTTTGACATACAAATGGATCACCTAATCTCTGCCTGTCTAGAGGATTTTATCTTTCTGGCTGATCAGAGGGTAAAAATTGAAAGAAAGTGAAAAGAGAGATAAGTATCTAGACCTTGCTAGAGAACTGAAAAAATATGAAATATGAAGAGGACGGGGATGCCAAGTGTAATCGATGCCCTCGGTACAATCCCAGAAGAATCGGCATATGTATGTTCGCGCTGGTCGACCTGCTTTTACCCAGCCATATGTGGAGGTCCGTAGGAGTATATCACTTATGAGATCGTTCCTGCTTCTCTAACCGTGTCTTGCATGTCTGGTTCGTCTAGCTTGTATAGTTTACGTGATGGGAGGCAGGTGGCCGTATAGTTGGTGGCTTGTTGGGTGTTGTCGCCAGGACTTGTTCAATATTGCTCGCAACATTCTTGTGAAATTGCCGTCCAGCTTCTTCTCCAGCCGTTTAGTTAGCGTCCATGTAGTGCATCCATACAGCAGTATCGATACGACCGTTGCCTGGAAGAAACTGCGTTTCATTTTTTCGGTCAGGTCAGATTTCCATATGATGAGAGAACAATTATAGCACCAAGTAAATACTCTTTATACAATTCAGTTAATGTTCTCAAGTATTCTAATGGGACACTAATAAATTGTCACAGAGCTATTTTAGCCTAGTCGGCTGGAGCTCTAGAATACACTGACTGCTTCTCTGCTGAGGGGTAAGACCTTCTCAAAGAGTGTCCTAGACATAGCACTAAGCGATCTGATGGATAGGTTCAAGTAATGCTGGACCTTGGGGTAATACAGAGTACCCATTTATTGCCATCCCTCCCAGGTCCAATCTAGCCCGAAGTGGTACCACCTGATAGGGTCTTATCTATGGGCCAAATAGAACTAAACTGTGTACTTATTCTAAATTGAATTGTTTGAAACAGAACAGTTTTGATATATAACTGAACTGTTTTGACATTTAACTCTTTGTAAAAACTATAAGAAGTGTTTGATATTTAATTCAGCGTTAAATGACCTGACGAAACTTGATACGCCGTAAAACAAAACAACCAACCAAGCAACCAACCGACAAACAAAGCTATTTGACTCAGAGGTGTAACTTCGGAGTAATTTTAATGTAGGGTTATTCCATATTCCAAGACCTTCATTAGATAAATGTTAATGTCATACTACGAAAAAAACTTTTGTGATGGTTTTACTTCTGGACAGGGAATAGACTCAACCTATTCAGCCTTACTGACTAATATTTTTAAACAATTCAGCTTAGCATAAGTGCACAGTTTTATTATCAAAAACATTTCTATTTCAAGCAATTCAGTTTAGTCAAACAGTTATAATTCAAACAATTCAGTTTGGTATACATATAGTCTTTGTCAATAGAGTTCTATTTAAAACAATCCTGTATAGCGTAAGTACAGTTTCAATGTCAAAAACAGTTCTATTTCAAACAATTCAGTTTAGTACCCAAAACAGTTCCATTTCAAGCAATTCAATTTAGCATAAGTTCAGAGTTTAGTTCTATTTGACACATAGATATAACCCTATCAGGTGCTACCAATCCAGGCCAGAGTGGACATGGGAGCGATAGCAATAAAGGGGTACTCTACAATACTCTAAGCTCCAACCATACTGGAGCCTCACCATAAGATTATTTAGTGTCATATTTAGGACACTTATTGAGGGTGTTACATTTGTTACATTTGGATAGAGTAAAGGTCAGTAATAACGAAAAATATTTTTGATGCAATTAAATGAACGACATCAGAAAGAAAAATTGTGCGTATGGTCTTTATTGAATATTAAAAGAAATAAAAGCTTATTGATCGAAAATTGTTTTGACACTTATAATTGCACATTTCAGCTGGATGAAAGTTTTCCATTAAGACTCACGTGATGTCTTCGAGATTAACGTAATTTCCTAAAGGTAAATTTATTTTGGCCCGAAGACAATTACATTCAGCCTTAACGAAATTATTTTTTTTTTGACTGATGAAGAATCGCAAAATAACTTTTGCTATTATGCTCAGAAAAAAGAAAACAAACAAAGACTTTCCGAAATGTGAAGAAAAGGATATTAATCAAGCATCTTTGGGGATAAATTGATTAGTCTTTTTGTTTTGTCTTGTTTTTTTCATGAGAAAATTTGTGGTTTGAATTAATCATGAAAATACAGAATGTTTGTTCTACGTATGTGTATCTCAACAAAGTATTTCTCTCCATAAAAATCCTGTTGGCTGTTGCTCTGCAGACGGGTTAGACGCCACTAACGCGGCTATCCTTTGTTCATGGTTGGCGATCGGTATTTCACCATGGGATCCCGGTGGTTAAGCCGTCAGATACCCGGCAACTAAGTAGTTGAAGTATGAATTGCAACACTCAACTGACCTATGCTGGACTATTGCACAGTTGACATGGGCTGTAGAATACACTAATTGCTTCTCTACAGAGGGGCATGCCCCCTCCCCCAGCAAGTCTGCATATTACACGAATTAATCTGATGGTGAGGTTTCAGTAATTCCGGAGTTTTGAGTAAGACGGAGTACTCGCATGCTGCCATCGCACCCAGGTCCACTCTTGCCCGTAGTGGTGACACCGGATGGGGTCCTATCTATGGGTCAAATAGAACTAAACTGTGAACTTAGGCTAAACTGAATTGTTTGAAATAGAACTTTTTACATGTATAAACATGGATTTGGTATTAATAACCCAACCAAATCAAATTAAACCGTGCTGGGTGAGACAGTCTATCAGAGAAGCCAGATCCTATCAATCGGCTGGTCATGTCAAGCTCTTGCACGATCGTATGCCCCTAATATTTGATGTGACAAAAAACATCCAGCCCTTTTTTTCTTAAAAGATCAAGAAGACGGTGTTTCTTAGTCAATCGCATTGAGAAAAACTAGATTAATTTCCGGGCGTTAAAGTTAGTAAGGAAAGTCATGCTGACAGGATTTTAGGCCATGAAAGGACCTATCACTTCAGATTTTTTTGGAAGACGTACAACTGTAAACCGAGTTTCCTATTTCGAAATCATCAAATGGCCTTTATATATATATATATATATATATATATATATATATATATATATGTTCGTGTCATCACGTCACGCTAGCAGCACTGAGTTCCCAGACTCTTTCTAACTATCTGTCCCAATCATTTATCCTTCCAGGCAGGTCCTTCTAACGGCATCCGTATCTGTAGTAAGTCTTACCTTGTCGGTCAAAACAAACCCGTCCATCTGTAAGGATTTATAGAACGTCGCTTATGAGTTTGTCTTTGTTTCTCCAGCAGTGTCCCGCAAGTCTTGTTTGTCTTACTTGGATGGTTTGTGAAATGGGAGCTAAGTGGTCGTGCAGCTACTGTTTTTTGGGAGCGTTGCTTCCAGGATTTGCTTAGAACAACACGTAGCATTCCTGAGTAATTCCCATGTAGGTTTTTCTCTATGCTTTTCTTTAGTATCCATGTGGTGCATCTATACAGTAGCATTGCCACAGACACAGCTTGGAAGAAATTCCATTTAATATAAGGGAAGGATAAGACTTTCATATTATCGATAACCTATCAATATCATTCGAAGACTTCCTCTGGAGTATGTTGAAATTACTTTCAGTCTGTGCGATGTTTATTGTCGACGAATGTTGTTGTCAACGAGTTTAAAAGTCCTGCTTGAAATGGAGGTGTTTCTTGTTTAAAACACATAAACTCACTTTTATTTGCGTTCCTGTAGAGGTCAATGTCTCCAGCTCTTTACTCCAGTCTACGCTTTTAATTTACTTCTAAAAAATATATGTCGCCTAATTGTATAGGGTTACTTGTGATAGCTCAGTTGGTAAAGCGGAGGACTGTAATAAGCACAAACTGAAATCATTAAGTTGATGGCTGAAATCTGTCTCGTAGTAATTGAATGGGTCATTGGAAATTTAATGACTAAATAAATAAATAAAGTAGACAGTAGTCGCTGAGTAACAATGTAATATAATTGCGGAGGGATTTTTTTTTTATATTATCATTTTTTCGTTTTATATATATTGCCTTTCGGTTTAGTTAGGCTGAGAACCTTTCGCTTAGTGCATGGGATAGTTGAGTGCAGGTGTTCACGCGCGTACGCGGGGTGAATGTGACAATCAGAAATGTCACAATAAAAGCCCCAGAGAAGAAATGGACCGGAGACGTGAATGACGCCATGTCCGGAAGCGCTGAGGATTTGGAGGATTTGAAAAAAAACAGTTAGTTGAGTTTCGGACTTAGACTTGGCAAGTTGATTTTTGGACCTCGCCGAGGCTAGACCAGTTGGGGTCTACGAAATATGCCACGCGTGGTCGGGGCAGATGGAAAAACCAGCATAGAAAGAAATTGTGTGTCTCTCTCCTCACGTCTAAAAACCTTAAAACCCAAAAGGTAAATAAAAGTTTCGTGTCTGAACCAATTTCGAGTGTTTTTCACGATTCCCTATGTACATTTCACATATTCATATCTTGGTCGATCTCGAGGACCCATTATATGCTACAATAAGGCCGAAAATGACTAAGGAAAATTTGAAGTCCGAAATCTTGCGCGCATGCACTGAGCGAGCGGAAACGGATATGTTTCTGCTCCCGACACGACAGGCGGAAGTGAAGGGCCAACTTGTGTCCTTATTCAGGAGTCAATGCCAAGACGCGAGAAAGTGGAGACGTCAGTAGAACACCAGCCATGAAGATGTAAAGAGATGAAAGCTTACTAACCCCAATTTCGGGAGTGTTCAAAAGGGGGCGTAGACTACGCGACCCAGCGATCACGTATGTTAGAACCAGGAAAAAATTTAAGGTCTTTGTCTGCTCTCTCTTTCCTCACCATGATACGTTGCTTATATTTTATCTAGTTGAGGCGGTTGTCTCATGTTTCGAATCTCCCTTTCTATCTCCTGGCGGCTACTTGCTACATAGTAATAAATAAAGGTTCATGTGTATTTAAAAGTTGACACAGTGAAGTCACAACAGGAGTCTGAAGTCTCTATAGTACCGCTATGTGCATATGTTCAATATTTTAAGTGTTTTAGTCGAATATTATAGTCAAAACAGATCACTACTTACGTTAGCAAAATTTTGAAAAGGTTTAAACATAATTAAGAGGCTTATGTTAATTCTGACTGCTACATATTCAAGCTTTTAACCCATTATAAAGGCTTTTTATGAAAAAAATTATGAGAACTTTATTTGGGATATTTCTGATCCTCAGTCTGCAAGACTAGCCTATCAGCTGGCCGCCATCTACGTTGTGTTTCTTTTAAAACATAAAGACAACCGCTAGTTTTTCATATACCTACACCCCTCAAACATTTACGAACACAGACACACACACACACACACACACACACACACACACACATATATATATATATATATATATATATATATATATATATATATAAGAATGGAAAATCAGTTGATTTACATTAAAAAGTAAATTTTTTGAAAAAAAAAAGGCCTTAATTTGCATTAATTAACCAATTGGCATCTTTAACGGTGGGGTACACTTTTTTTCTTCGAGATAGCAAGTAATAATATTTGAGTTTCCCAGCATATTTTCAAAGATCAAATCTCACCATAATCTGAGATGATTTTCTGTGTGAATTTTTAAAAAATATATTAATGGGCGAGGGGTGTAGAATACACTGATGCATCACTGCAGTGGCGTAATACTCCACCATCAAGATTCCTTCTTAAAACATTAATCAATCTCATGGTGATAGAGATTTGGGGAATGTTGAGTACCCCTTCATTGCAATTGCTCCCAGTCCACTCAGACCCGCTGTGGTAGCACCTGAGAGGGTCCTATTTATCGGTTAAATTGAACAAACTATGTATGCGAACAAATGACTGATACTAGATTGTGACTGTTTCATAGCAATACTTGGAACAATTTTATTGTGTGCAAAAAAGAGCTCAGGCTCGTTTACGAATTTTACCAATAAAATGTGTTTACGAATCATATGCATAAAGATGATTTGATATTTAATGACCTACAATGATTGATATGCCATAAAACCAATCTAAAAAAATCCTATACATTTAGTATATATGTAGGAAGAGGATTCAGCATTAAATAAGCTCCAAAGGTTAATATCCATAAAACCGACCAAACTAAATAAAATATATTTAGTATATATGTATAAAGAGAATTTGGCATTAAATAACAGACAATGGTTAATATGCCATAAAACCAAACTAAACCAAATCATATTTAATATATATGTATGAGGAGGATTTGTCGTTAAATAACCTACAATGGTTGATATGCCAAAAAACCAAACTAAACCAAATCATATATATTTAATATATATGTATAAAGAGAATTTGACATTAAATAACATACAACGGTTGATATGCCATAAAACCAAATAAACCAAATCATATATATTTAATATATGAGTATAAAGAGAATCTGGCATTAAATAACCAACAACAGTTGATATGTCATAAAAACAAATAGGCCAAATCATATACATCTAATATATATGTATAAAGAGAATTTGGCATTAAATGACCAACAATGATTGGTATGCCAAAACACCAAACTAAATCAAATAATATATATCTAATATATATGTATAGACATAATTTGGCATTAAATAACCTACAACGGTTGATATGCCATAAAACCAAATAAACCAAATCATATATATTTAATATAAGATAATTTGGCATTAAATGACCGACAATGATTTGTATGAAAACCAAACTAAACCAAACCAATTAGAATCATAGATACATCAATCTACTTTTTATCTAAATCTTATAAATATAGCGATGAAATAGATAAACCAACAGTAGACAGAGATTCATTTGTATTCTACACAAAATGTTCGTCTTTATTTCTCTTGAGTGAATTTCTGGTATTCTCTAACGTTCAAAAAATCAATTCATCAGAACTGGTCGAGATTTAATATTGCTAAACTAATTTTACTAACAAAATATTGACATTTTATTGGTTGACATTTTTTTGTACGGGAATATTTTTACTTGTATAAAAAAAAATTCGCCCGCTTATTTTTTATTGTTTTGCATAGAAATTGACATTAACGTTAATTTCGCTCTTCATAGAAACGTATATATAAGACATATACACATACAAATTATATTGTCTAATTAAGGCTGAATAAAACTTCTACATTGAATGCATGAACTTTTCTTTCCTGTAATGTAAATATAGGAGCATGTCTATGTTCTAACAAATAATAGATTTTCATAAAAGAAAAACTTTAAATTTTGTTTCTCAAGAATCTTTTCATTCACGTAATGAAATAGGAGCTATTGAATTTGTTGAACTGTTTTATTTAATCAATACACACTTTTCCTATATCCATCTATATATATATATATATATATATAGAGAGAGAGAGAGAGAGAGAGGGGGTGAGAAAGATTGAAAAACAAGGTTTTCACGCACAAGAAATTCGCTGCTATAACGTTTCGGTTTAGTAATCCTTCGATTACTGTACCAAGAGCACTAATCACAAATACTACGATCGTAACTTTCATGTTCCACAGTTTTTTTCAGTTCCCTAGCAAGGTCTTAGTATTTATCATTCTTTATATTTTCTTTCAGTTTTATTCTATGGTCAGCCGGGGCAGCAAAGTCCACAATTTTGCAAGTTCTCTTTTTTTTTGTTGATTATTTCTACGTCTGGTCGTCTGGCCGAGATTAGGTGATATGTCTGTATTTTAAACTCCCATAGGATTTTATGTGTCTCAATCTCAAGGATATATGTTGTGTTTAGCATATAGCATTTGTTCATATGGTCAAATTTAAATTTTTGCGCTACTCTTTGTGGATCACCTTGCCCACCCAGTCGTATCTAGTCTTCTACTCCTTCTGCGGCAATTTGCTGCATTTGCTTATTATGTGGCTGGTGGTTTCATGTCGATAACAACATAACTACATTTGCTATTTTGTTGCACCTTATCTATTCTTCCTTTGATATGATTGGTTCTAATGTTGTTGTTTTGTGCGGCTATTAGGAGAGATTCTTGTTCTATCTTAAGGTTTCCTTTTCTTAGCTACGTCCAGGTTTTCTCGTGTGAGACGTTCCTTATTAGTAGTTTAAGACGTCAATGAAGTTGTTTTTCTCCCCATTTTTTTCTGGTTATTGTCATTATCTTAGTCTTCGTGTTGTCAGTACCGTTTCTAATGGTTGTCATCACTTTTTCTCCCCGATTTTCTATGTAGTCTTCGAGTCATTGTATCGATTCGTTAACGCTGTCTTCGCTGCTGGTAAGTCCTCTTCCTCCTTCTTTTCCCTATACATATAGTCTGTCAACGTCAACTATTGGATGTAAAACTCTAGGCATGGTCATTGGTTTTCTTATTCTTTGGTCCGTTTGCTTTATAATTACTTTGGTCCACTTTAAGAATGGTCACTAATATCTTACGATGTGTATTATTATTACTAAATAATCTTTTAGAATTTTTCACATCAGCGTTAGCTGATGGTTTTTCACTAGGGTTTGAGTGACAGCAAGTCTCCTCAAGTCTCCAGGACTCTTCTCAGTATTCTGGCCATCTTCAATTAAGCTGTCTTTTGGAGGGTCTCCACTCGTCCGCCAACTTCAAAATACTCCAGGCCCTTTAGTAATCCTTTAGTTACTGTGTCCAAAGCACCAATGAAAATTGGTGCAATCGTCACTTTCATGTTCCACAGATTTTTCCATACTCTAGCAAGGTTGAGGTACTTATCCTTCTTTTCCCATTCTTTTAGTTTTATTCTGTGGTCCGCCGGGACAGCAAAGTCGACAATTTTGCAAATTCTCTTTTTTTATTATTATACGGTCTTTTTTTCTGGCCAAGATTAGGTGATCCGTGTGTATGTTAAAGTCTCACAGAAATTTATACGTGTCATTTTCTAGGACTGGTGCTGGGTTGTGTATATATCATTTGTTCGTATGGTCAAATTTAATTTTCTTGCACATTTCCCAGTTGATCACCTGGCCTACCCAGTCGTGTCTAGTATTATTATAATTTTTATTATTTTACTTATTTAGAGTTTTTCACATCAGTGTTAGCTGATGGTTTTTCACCGAAGTTTGAGTGACAGCAAGTCTCCTCAAGTCTCCAGGACTCGTCTCAGGATTCTGGCTGTTCTCAGTTGTCATTTGGATAGGCTCTACCCGTCCATCAACTTCCAAGTCTTCCAGGCCTTTTTATAATCCTTAAGTTATTGTGCCAAAAGCACCTTTCACAATTGGCAAAATCGTTACATCCATGTTCCATAGCTTTTTCAATTCTCTAGCTGGGTCGAGGTACGAATTCTTCTTTTCACACACCTTCAGATTTATTTTGTGGTCTGCCGGGACAGCAAATTCCATTATTTTGAAAATTCTATTTTTTTGTTGATTATTATAAGGTCTGGTCTTCTGGTTGGGATTAGGTGATCCGTTTGTATGTTAAAGTCCCATAGGAGTTTATGCGTGACATTTTCTATGACAGGTGCTGGGTTGTGCATATACCATTTGTTAGTATGGTAAAATTTCAATTTCTTGCACATATCCCAGTGGATCACCTGGCCGAACCCGTCGTGTCTTGCCTTATACTCCTTCTGTGCTAATTTGCTGCATTCGCTTATTATGTGATTGATCGTTTCGTCTCTGTCATCGCATAATTAGTAAAGTAAAGTTGGCGACCGTAGTCAAGGGAAACCAGAAGGCTCCTTTTTCAATAGTTACTTCACCAAGGTGTAGGGGAGGGTGGTACTCCTTTCCCTGGATTGCTCCATTTTACCCGTGATACATACCTTAAATCTCTGAGTGTTAAGCTAGGAGGAATCAAGTACAATTTTTAAAGTCTTTGGTGTGACGCAACGTGGGATTGAACCCAGGTCTCCCAGACCATTGGCGAACACCCTACCCACTAGGCCAATAGCCTACATTTACTGATTTGTTGCGTCTATCTATTCTCGCATTGATATGATTGGTTCTCATGGCGTTGTCCTGTGCTGCTATTAGGAGGGATTCCGTTTCTCTCTTAAGGTTTCCTTTTCTTAGCCATGTCCAGGTTTTCTCGTGTGAGATGCTGTTTATTAGTCGGCCATTGAGTTGTTCGTCCTCCCATTTTTGTTTCCTAGTTGTTGTCATTCTATCATCTATTGTCTTGTCCGTATCGTTTCTGATGGCTGTAAATAGTCCTCGTTTATTATTATTATTATTATTATTATTATTATTTCAAACAGTTATTCCATGGAAATACTTGGCAAAGGGAATTATTTATATTACATAGCAGTACTTTAACTCCTTTCACTGAGAACAAACAAATGTTTAATATCAAAATAATCTATCAATATTTTGAAGCAATATTTGCAACCATTTTAGTATGTGTAAAATCATGAATATTAAATAGAATTATTTGTATTAGAAAGCTATACTCATAACCATTTAAGTGTGTGAATACAAATGATTAATATTAACTTGAATTATTATTGCTATATCGCAATACTTGAAGCCATTCAGATTTGCACAAACGAATAACAAATATAAAACAGAATAATAGATATTTGATAAGAATACTTGAACAAATTTAACTGTGTGCAACCAAATGAGTGATATTACATAGAATTTGTTAGGTTTGATAGTGTGATCTAATTGTACGACTGATAGGAAATTGAATAAATAAATAAATAAAGCAGAGAGTAGTCTCCGAATAGGAAGGCGTAGACACTTGTGGTAATCAGGAGTGACTAGGGAAAACTGGAGGTCCAAAAGTGTTGCACGCCTGCGGGGAAACTAGGAGAATTGAATGTCGCTCCCGCCGACACCAGGTAGAAACGAGGGGACGACGAGTTGTCAGTGAGAAGTGATAAGGTAAAGACGTCAGTAGAACACGAGCAAAGAAGATTGACGAGGAAAAATTTCACGAGCCAGAAGTTGGGTAGAGTTCCAAAGTTGGCGTTAGGCTGTGCATGATCCAAAAACCGAGAAAAGATTCAAGGTTTGTGTCTGCTAATCTTTTTATTACAAGGATATATTGCCTATAATTATCAAGTTGACAACCGCCTCATGTTTCTATTATCTCTTTTTTCTCCCGGTGATTATTTGTTATCTATTTGTAAATAAACCTTTCTGTCATCATGATCATCATGACGTGCCGCCAGCACGAATATCCCTGACCCTCTCTCGCCACTTCTCCCTATCATTCATGGCCTCCGGCAGGGTTCCGGGTTATATCCTGTGTCCTCACATAGTTGCTGTATGTAAGTTCGAGCTGGTCGTCCTGCTTTTGCACGGCCATATGTGGGGGTCCATAGGGGTACATCACTTATGAGCTCGTCCTTGCTTCCCCAGCAGTGTCCTGCGTGTCTGGTTCGTCTAACTTGTATAGTTTTCGTGATGGGGGGCAAGTGTCCGTATAGTTGGTGTCTCGTGGGGTGTTGTCGCCAGGACTTGTTCAATACTGCTCTCAACATTCTTGTGTAATTTCCGTCTAGTTCTTCTCCAGCCGTTTTGTTAGCGTCCATGTAGTGCATCCATATAGCAATATCGACACAACCGCTGCCTGGAAGAAACTGCGTTTCATTCCATCGGCTAGGTCTGATTTCCATATGATCAAGAGCCTATCGATAGCCGTCCATGCCTTCGTCAGTCGTGTGTCGATGTCTTTTTCGGTTGATGAAACGCTACTTCCTAGGTAGGTGAATTTGTCTACTAGTTTCAGAGAGGCTCTGTCTAGTGTGGCAATGTTGCCCGTTTGGTTGTAACACATATATTCAGTTTTGTGTGCATTGACATGGAGGCCAATGCCAGCTGCGGCTCGTTCCAGACTATGCTGTAGTGTCTCTGCTTGATTAGGCGTATTCGCCAATAACGCCAAGTAATCAGCGTAGTCGGCGTCCGTGATTGTTTTTGCGGGGTATCTTTTGCTTCTTCTCTTAGTCAGCTCGAAGCCATTTTCTCTGATTTTGTCGATCGAAGTTCTAAGCACACAGTCTAGACAGACGATAAAGAAGTACGGGGCTAGCGTGTCTCCTTGTAGTACTCCTGCAACAATGTCGAAGTATTCCGTGTCTCCATCTGGTGAACGTACTTTCACTTTGGTGTTTCTGAAGAGAATCATTACCGCTGCTACGGTTTCCTTTGGTAGGCCGTATGCTAGTAGGATTTGCTCCATCTTCCCTCTGTGTATGGAATCGAAGGCCTTGGTGAAGTCGACAAATAGTAATGTCGCCTGAAGGTTTTTTCCCCGAACGCCTTCAAGGATTTTACGGATGGTCAGTATTTGTGAGGTTGCGGAACTATTTCTCCGGAAGCCATTAACAGAATTTCGCGTTTGTTAACTTTTTACTACGGAGGCTCGAAATTGAGTCGAATAAAATCTCTATGAAACAGTAATGGTACAAATAGGAAAACCTGTTAAAAGGGTGAAAACATATGAGCTCTAACAACGTGTTCAAAATTAAATTTACCGAGAAACTATTCGCTTAGAAATTATATATATACATAAAAGAAGGATATTACATTAAATACCCTACGACGTTTGATGTGCTATAAAACACAAACCAACCAACCGACCAACCTACTATCATATTTCTAATAACTAACATATGTTCTTTTTAGTTTTCTATTATGTCTCTCAAAATTAAAATTTCCATAGTAATATGTCTTTAATCATGACCATGATAATTATTTTATATATGAATGGTAAAATAGTAGATTTTACATATACATATATATATATATATACCCATCACAACGTAATACAAATTTTATGTTAAATAAATCAACAGTTTTATATCAATCTAAAACATTTTCATGCTGTAACTTTATGTCTATATCTAAAATTGGGTATTATACCTTTATTTCAGTGTATATCTGCTTTCTATCATTTTTTAGGCAAAGTAATTAACGTTATTATTTGACGAAGGCACTTTCAAAAAATGGTGAAACAACGGCATTTTTAGAATAATTACTTTTTTCGAGGGAGAAGTTATCATTTTGAGGGCAAGAGGAGAGGACAATCCTATGTTCAGTCGAAACATCAAACTGTATCCTTTTTCTTTTTATTACAAAGGATTTGTTTGTCTTCAATTCTCCGATTACAACTCGAACTATTTGGACTGAATATTATCTTCCTTTCGTAGTAACATTGATTAAATTAATGGTTATTTGTATAACTTATTAATGTTGTATTCTCAATGCAAATATTAGAAACCAATAGAATGCTGCAATGGTTTTGTGACGATACTCCCTCGACCCCCCGAATACGTCAACTTCTTCAAACCATTTCACTTTACGGCAGGTGATCAACTAGTGGTTCCGATAGGGGCATCGCGCATTTCTTCATGGCTACAAGAAATACAATCAAGGGAGTGGGAGGAAAGAGATCAAACGAACAAAATACTTGGGTTAACTAAAGGTGCAAGAGATGAGTTATGTAACATTGCATTCCCTTGTGCATATGTAGACTAACGCTAGCGTGGATTTCTAGCGAAATTTCTACAAAGCTACTAGGAATGCCAACCTATCTTGACCGGTCTTCCCTCACTGCTCTGGACTCTCTTTCATGCCAACTGGTCTCTCTGCTGTCCGGTGTCGACTGGCCACTCGCGTCACCCTTCGCCAACTGCCTTCTCTGGGTTCCCTTGTCCAACTCCTCTGACTGGCGTTCCCATCCTACTTCCGGTCACGTCGAGATCTCGGGTCCAAATCCTTTGTCTGGTTTTGTGCCTAAACAGACAAAGGGATCGTCTGCTTGGCGGACCACCTACGTAGTGTTACAGTTTTCCTGTTAGTTAAAAGATTTAATTAATAAGATTATTTGAATAGAACATATTTTTAAAGAATGAAAAACGAAACTGGATTTTTATAATTGAATTTAAATAGAAATAATGGGAAAAGGTAAGGTATATTTGTCTGCGATTTTGGTTCAAGCCTAATCATAATTTTGGTTCATGATAATTCTCAGTCACATGTAGCCAAGACGAGACTATAGAAGCTGACATAATTGGGATTTGAGACTTTGTCACATCAACTAGACAAGCAAATGTCGAGCTTTCTTTAACCATTTCATTTCCTCAGAGATTACAGACAGTTATTATATAACCTTCATCCTCTTTTTCCACATCTGGCTTGCGAACATGAAAAGTCAAATGAAAATCCTTAACTTTAAATTGGGTGTCCACGTGGTGTAATGGTTAAAGCGATGGACTGCAGAATCGTAGTAAGCGAGTTTGTACTACAGTCACGCTACTACGTTCACTTTCGGGCAAATACCCTTGGGAAAGGTATGAACCCCCTTATCCTCCTAGCTATGGGTTAAATAGTACCACAACTGTTCTTCTCAGAGAATAGCTTTGGCGTTAAATAACCTATAAAAGTTGATATGCCATTAAACAAAGAAACCAAACCAAACTAACTTTAAATTCGTCATCTTTAATAAAAAATATATATACAAGAAAATCTGCTGCCAAAACACACAGACACACTTACAAACACTATATATATATATATATATATATATATATCGTACGAATTTTACCTTATTGTCACTATACGATGCTTTGTAAATCATGCGGTTAGTTCTTTATTGTCTTAGAAACAGAAAGAAAACTTTCTTGAAAGACATTAGATAGCTGCAAACCCTGCGGCTATATTAAGCCATTTATCGTAGGAAAGTTTTTCTTTGCCTGAGGAGAATGTGGTTGTCTGGTCATGTTTAGCGTCAAGTTATCTTTAGCTTGGAGTCACATGATCGATTATCTGTCGGCTGTTGACACCTGTGAGCATGCGCAATAATAAAAGCCGTTTGAAAAGATAGAGTGGCAATTATGGCACAGTCTGCATTTTGTGTATTTTGACGGGGAAGCCAATTAGCGCTCTGAAGATATAGCAAATGTAACGCCATGAATAATTTATTTTAGCATCCTCATCTTAGTTGTTTTGAATACAGCGTTTCAATCTTGAGATCCTAGAGTAATCTTGTTATTTAATGATTCTATATATTCGGTTAACATAGATATTTTCTCACTTATTCTATTATCCTCATCAGCAGAAAGAGGTTTAAATATTCTAACACTTTTTACAAAATTTCTACATGAGTAACAGCATTAAATATCAATTCAGGAGTATGCTATATATCCCTTCCTATATGGAATATGTTATATGGCCATTACTTGATGATTGACCAGTTCCCCTCAACTCCCTTCAACTTGCTCTTCGCTCTGCCGTCGCCATCTTTGATAAAGTTCGTTGTCATCATCTTCCGTTCGTCTAAGTTCTTCACTGATTGATGATGCCTTTTTCTTTAGTGCAAGAATAATTACCGACACAGGAATATGTTTCATACATCAAAATGAAGCCGGTTTTTGTGGATCACATCCCTACTTCTCAACATTGTCACCGTTTCTCTCTATAACACTGTTCCACCTACGAATGGGTGTGTGCATCTCTGTTTCGTAAAATTCTGTTGACTGTTCTTTGAGCCACTTCATCACTTCAGTTTTCGCTTCCTCGTCGCTAGCATAATTTTTGCTTCTTTAAACATCTTTCATAGGGCCGTAAAGATGATTGTCTGAAAGCGCTATATCTGGTGAGTATGGAGGATGCGGTAAAGGTGTCTACCTAAATGAGACGATTGTCTCCCTTGTCCCGATGATTGTGTATGGTCGAACATTGTCATGCAGAGTGAAGGCATTATCTATTGGTAAAATTTAGTTCCTTCAGAATACATAAATCATATCATTATATTATATCATTATATATTGAGATTGAAGAAATGTCTATAACATTATCTATTAAGGCTTGAATAAAAATGATAGTTTTACAAAGGAATTAATTAAAATGCACTGTAAATATGTGTTGGGAATCATTCTAACATAAAATCTGTTGGAACTGGTTTTATAAAAAAAAACATTGTTTACTCATCTTTAAAAAAATAGACAAACAAAATTTTCCAATCATTGGAATAGATATGCCATCAATTTGATTTGAAACCTAAGTTGGTTAATTCATCAGAGACAGCTTCTTTCTTCATTGCGTCGGTCAAGCAAAAGTCTAATATATTTCGCCTTTTCAAAATCAGTGATTGAATATTCTCAAACTGCTGTGTCTCCAAGAGAGACTGAGATTGAAACTAAATAAGAAAGACGTCTCTTTTAAATCTCTGAATTCTTCTCTCTTATAAAGTAAAGATCTATTACCTTTTGTTAATCGACATAGCAGGAGTCAAGTTTCCTCTGTTCAACGATAATCTTGACAATCGTCGAACATAAATACTGATGCTATAATTGTTCATGAAGCCCCCATTGGCGTCTCTCAAACCGTCTGCTGTTTTCGGTTAGCGTCTTACCTGATGACACAGCGAAGAGGAAACATGTTTAGCCGCCACCTACAAGCAGAGACTGAATTAATGTAGGGAGGAGCGGAGATCATTTATCAACTATTGCCCGATTCATCCGTCTTTTATTAAATTCACCGTTTCGTCTACGGGGAAGTTGGTTTCATTATGTTTCAATCGAAAAATAAAATAGATTCTATTTCAGGGGTTCCATCAATACAAATTTACAGAATAGTCTGTGTTCTGTGGCTCTAAAAAGTGCACAGATATGATATGATTCAAACAATGTAATGTAATTATCCAAGTTTACGATATTCTTATAAAATGCTATTATAATAATTCTTCAAGCGATTTTTTCACACCATTATTAGTTGATGGTCTCTTATTGGAGTTCGAGTGACCGCAAGTCTTCATGACTCATGTCTTCAGGACTCTTCTCAGTATTCTAGCCGGTCTCAACAATGCCGTACGTTTCTATGATGTTTATTATTATTCATCTTTTGAAACTTTTTAACACCGGCGTTAGCTGATTGTTTCTCAGTAGAATTTGAGTGACCGCAGCTCTCCTTAGGTCTACAGGACACTTCCCAGTATTGTAGCCGGTCTCAACAATGTTGTACGTTTCTATGGGCTTGAATCGTCTTGCACAATTCACAGAGTATTACCTTTCCTATCCAATCATGCCTTCTTTTCCCAGTTAGCTGCATTCATTTATTATGGTGTAAACTGTTGGATTTCTACTTCTGCATAGTCTGTAGAATACACTGACTGGATCTCTGAAAATGGTTAAAACTTTCCCAATGAGTCCCCTGATGGTGAGACTTCATTGCAGCTGGAGCTTTGTGGAATGCAGAGTATCCCTTTATTGTCATCGCACCCAAGACCACTCTGGCCCGGAGTGATAGCACGTGATAAGTTTCTATCTATGATTCAAATAGAAATAAACTTGGTAACTATGCTAAAGTGAATTTCTTTCAAATATAATGGTTTATACGTGGTGCCTTCAATAGGTTTCCAGACTTTTTTTGCACAGGAATTTAAAATTGGCGTAGACACTTGAAAATTGAGTATCTTATTGCTGTACATCTAATGAGATGACTGACTAATTTTTATGATTTCAGGTTTAAATAAACAGCTACAGCAGGAATTTGAATACACCCGACTAAATCCTGATTGTCATAGCCGGTGAATTTCAAAAACGCAATCTGACACTTTAGAAGAACAATATGCACTAAAAAGGTCTGTTTTACACTTGGACAAAATGCCACAGAAACGTATGGAATGCTTCAGACTGCTTTTCGACCATTTTGCATGAATCGACTGTGAGTTCTTGAGTGGCAGGGAAGATCCAAGGAAGGCGGGGAGTCTGAGAGGGATGATGAGAGGTGTGGGAGGAGTAAGAAAGTCAGAACACCGGAGTTGATTGGCCAAATAAAGAATTTCATGGATAATGATCGTCGTCTGTCTATAGAGACAATAAGTGCACCGTTTGATGTCAGTGTGTGAGTTGTATACACAATTATTCGCGAGGAATTGAAGATGCGGAAGATTTGCGCGAAGTTTGTCCCAAGAGTGCTCAGAGAAGATCAGAAAGAAAGACTTTGTCATGACATCAGGGCGATGGTCGGGCTGATCAATTCAGATCCCGCAGTTCTTGATGCTTTGGTGACCTGCGATGAAAGCTGGATCTGCTCCTAAGACCCAGAGACCAAGAGACAGAATCCCCATTGGAAGTATGCTGGCTCTCCCAGACCCAAGAAGGCCAGACAGAGCAAATCCACCCACAAACTTTTGATGATCCCTTTTTTGACAGCACTGGAATGATCTACATGCACTGGGTTCCCACTGGACAGACAGTCAACAAGGAATACTACGTTGAGGCTTTAAGGGAGTTCGGGAAGAGATTCCTCAGAAGAGGCCAGCACTCTTCAAATCGGGTCAGTGGCATTTCCAGCAGGACAATGCACCAGTCCACAACTCCATCCTTGTCATAGACTATTTGACCAAGGTGGGTATCAAGACAGTTTCTCACCCTCCCTATAGTCCAGACCTTGCCCCCTGTGACTTTTGCTTATTCCTTAAGCACAAGGAAAACCTTTGAGGCTGTCGTTATGAGACAATTTAGGTGGTGAAAGAGGCTGTGACGAAGGTAATTGACACGCTCAAACAGGAGGACTTCCATGGGGCCCTACATAATTTGTTGGAATGGATCAACAATTGCATTGCAGCCGGAGGAGATTGCTTCGAAGGGGGTAGAGTTTGATGTGTGTACTATCAATAAAAGTGCCCATACGAAAAAAAGTCTGGAAACTTATTGTGTGCTCCTAGAACATTACACATAGCTCCGTCTTTGTGACCCTCTTCATGGCAGTATATAATAACAGTTGTGAATCACTTGTTCGATAGGATATTAAAAAAAACTCCTCTTTTGAGCAAGATTATCAGTAGGCTTTGTTGTTTAAAATAAAGTTAGTTTAGTTGTTAAATTTTTGTTTAGGTAGAAATTAAAAATATATGTATTTTCTGTTTGAATAATTTTCTTGTAGTGATTGGAATTTATTTCTCTTTGAATTTAGGTTAGTAAACAGATACGAAGGGAAATATGAGACTACCTGTTTAACCCGTTCCTTAGCAATAACTCAAAGACCGTAAGAAATTAAAATCCCTTTTGAGGATAAGACATTAGATTTGCTTTTCGAAATTAGAGTTAATTGATAAATGAACACAAATCCCATTACGGATTATCAATTAGATTTCATTAGCATTGGTAATACATCGAGATAATAAAACTTGTTAAACAGATAAACGCTAATTTGGATTCTCAAATAATTTGATAAGAAAAAATATTAATTTTCGGCTCATTCATTTAGAGCTTTTTTCATTTTCAGTTTCTTTGTTTGATGACATATCAATTTGCATTGGCTATTTGATTCCAAAGGCACCCTTATAGAAGCATATCAGTAACACTACTTAATCAATAGTTGGGGGTATAAGGGGGTCTTACTTTTCCCAAGGGTATTAGTCCAAAAGTTAACTGAATTACGCAAGTGGAGTACGAATTCGCTTACTTCGAGGCTGCCGTGTTGTACTTTAGCGATTATACTCCGGGGAACTCCTCATTTAGTTAGAGAGATAGAGAGGGGTATTTGTCGCTGCCTCCCACCAGACAGAACTTGACACAAGGTCAAATGCCCGTAGGCCGATTAAAGTGGGGATAAGCGGGAGGGAAGGTCGGGAACGAGTCGAGACTCGAACTCTGCTGGTCTGTGCTGCTCATCGGCTCACTTGGTGCAATGTGAGCCTGATGAGGCAAGCAGTTTCACGAACCCAAATGTTGGTCCGGGCATCCGCTATTTTTGACCTAATTTTAACTGCTGAAATTTCTCTCTCTCTCTCTCTCTCTCTCTCTCTCTCTCTCTCTCTCTCTCTCTCTCTGTCTTTCTCGGCATGTTAGTCTCCCTGTCTGTCTGTCTGTCTGTTTGTCTCTGTCTCCTGCTTGCAATTTTTTTTGTTGCTTGAAGTATCTATGTATACAATTTTTGCTTCTTTTTCTTGCTTGTAGGCTGAAGTATCCATGCAATTTTTTCTTCCTTTTCTTTCTGATAGATTTAAGTATCCATAAAATATTCTCTTCCTTTTCTTGCTTACAGATTGAAGTATCCATAAAATATTTTCTTCCCTTTCTTTGAAGTATCCATAAGATATTTTTATTCCCTTTCTTGCTGATAGATTTAAGAATCTATACAATTTGTTCTTCCTTTTCTTGCTTGTAGGCTGAAGTATCCATGTAATTTTTTCTTCCTTTTCTTGCTTACAGATTGAAGTATCCATACAATATTTTCTTCCTTTTCTTTATATAGATTGAAGTATGCATACAATATTTTCTTCTCTTTTTGCTGATAGATTTAAGTATCTACACAATTTTTTCGTCCTTTTCTTGCTTGTAGGTTGATGTATCCATACAATATTGTCTTCGTTTTTTAGTTTCTTTCATTTCATGAGTATATGAAATACGAAACGCAAAGTATTAACGTTCTTTTCTTTCTAAGTACATGGCATACGGTTCTGTTTTTGCACCCTCTCAAAACAGTATAATGTAAATCTCGGCGGGTCCTGTTAGAAAGGATATAAAACAACTCTCTCTCTCTCTCTCTGTCTCTCTCTCTCGCTCGCTCCCTCTCCAACTCCTTTTTCGCCATCAAAATAAGTAGCTAAACAAAGAAAAAGTGCTTGTGTATGTGTTGTTTGCTTACAAGATGAACCATTACCGTTCTCATCGAAAGGAGCGGTAGGTTATATTGTTTTGATTTTTAGTCTGAATCAGATGCCGAAAATAGAAAAAAGAAAGGAATCATACTCAAATCGGTTGTTTAAAGCAGTATTGACCATGTCATCTACAACTATTAAGTAAAGTCGGCGACCATAGTCGTGGGCAACCCGAAGGTTCCCTTTTAAATAACTCATCATCATCATGTCGTGCCGCTTGCACGGATATCCCAGACCCTCTTTCTCCACGACTCCCTATCATTCATCGCCTCCGGCAGGTCTTCAGGGTTACATCCCGTATCATCACATCTGCTGTATGAATGTTTGAGCTGGTTGTCCTGCTTTTGATTGGCCATATGCGGGGTTCCACAGGAGTATATCACTTACGATCTCGTCCTTGCTTCTCCAGCAGTGTCCGGCATGTCTGGTTCGTCTAACTTGGATAGTTTTCGTGAGAGGTGGTAGGTGACCGTATAGTTGGCGCCTTGTGGGGTGTTGCTGCCAGGACTTGTTCAATACTGCTCGCAACATTCTTGTATACTTGCCGTCTCGCTTCTTCTCCAACCGTTTAGTCAGCGTCCAAGTAGTGCATTCATATAGCAGTATCGACACGATCGCTGCCTGGAAGAAACTGCGTTTCATATTATCGGTCAGGTTTGATTTCCATATGATCGAAAGCCTATCGATAGCTGTCCATGCCTTCGTTAGCCGTGTGTCGATGTCTTTTTCGGTTGATGAGACGCTGCTTCCTAGGTAGGGGAATTTATCAACCAGTTTCAGGGATGTTCCGTCTAGTGTGGAGATGTCGCCTCTCTGATTAAAGCACATAAATTCAGTTTTGTGTGCATGAACATGGAGTCCAGTGCCTGCAGCGGCTCGTTCCAAAATATGTAGTGCTGTTTCGGCTTGGTTGGGTGTATTGGCCAGTAGCGCTATGTCGTCGGCGTTGTCGGCGTCGGTAATTATTTTTTCGGGGTACCTTCTGCTCCTTTTCTTTGTCAGCATGCTCCACTTTACCTTTGATCCATACCTTATAATGCTGAGTGTTAAACAAGGCGGCATAAAATACCATTTTCTGAGTCTTCGGTATCATTCGACATGAGATTGGACACCAATCTCCCTAAGCCATCGGTAAACACTAGGCCAATGAATCGGTAATGGTAACTAAACTACAGTAATTTTCAAGTAAAAAGATTAAATGAAAAAGTTCAATGAAAGAATGAAAAAAAAGCGCTTTTCGTCGTTATTTGCGTTCCATTTCATACTAAACCGGCGTTACTTTTACGTGCTCAATGTTTTTAAAATATTTAATAACATTCCATGTTTGCTATTTATAATTTTTAAAAAAATATTATGAGTAAGAATAATTAAATATCTAAGAATTGAATGTATACATAATTAGGGCTTATGTTTTTCACATTTTTTTATCTAATTCTTTTTTAATAATTGTTTCCGATAAATCATAAAGCATCAAAATATACTACTCTGACGATGGTCGCATAAACCGGAATATTAGCAATGTACAAATAAAGAATATATTATCTGAATATTTTGCGTTCCGACTTACTTAAATCAGCCCTGTACGGAAACAATACAATGAAGAAGATCTACCAGATAGGGATGGATGGCGAGAAAGATTCTGGGAACTCCGTGCTTCAAAATGATTTGAGGATGATCTCTGTGTTAACGATGAACAGAAGTGATAGGAGAAATATGGATCTTTCTTTTATGCTCTTTATTTTGTCATTGTTCACTCGTAATTTTATTTCGAGATTACAGCTAAAAGAAAAAAAAATCGTAGAAAAAAGAAAGGTATTTTTAAAAAAGTGCATATTTTTAAGAGCTGGTATGCAATGAGAAATCGAGTTAAAATGTAAGGGTGGCGTGGCATATATATTTTCATTCGGACTTTAATTGATATCTATCTATCTATCTATCTATACGAGGGTTGTTCAAAACGTTTCCAGACTTTTTTTGTATGGGCACTTATATTGATATGAAACTCTAGTCCCCTTTGAAGTAATCTCCTCCGGCTGCAATGCACTTGTTGTACCGTTCCAATCGCTTCTGTAGGGCCCCATGGAAGTCTTCTGGTGCGAGCGTGTCAATTACCTTCGTCACAGCCTCTTTCATCTCCTCAATTGTCTCATAAAGATAGCCTCTAATTTTTCCTTGAGCTTAGAGAATAACCAAAAGTCACTGGGAACAAGGTCTGGCCGAAAGAGAGGGTGAGGGACTGTCTTGATGCCCATCTTGGTTAAATAGTCTGAGCACCCTTAGGACAAACCTTGCGCAAATCTTCTGCATTTTCAGTTCCTCACGAATTATTGTGTGAAAGTTCCCACACCGACATCAAACGGTGCACTTATTGTCTCTATAGACATACGACAGTCCTTATTCATGAATTTCTTTATTTGTCTAATTAACTCTGGTGTTCTGACTTCTTTACTCCTCCTACATCTCTTATCATCCCTAACAGACTCCCTGCCTTCCTTGAATCTCTTATGCCACTCAAAAACTCATGCTCCATTTATGCAAGATGGTCGAAAAGCAGTCTGAAGCATTCCATACGTTTCTGTGGCATTTATTCTAAGTTTAAAACAGAATTTTATTGCATATCGTTCTTCTAAAGTGTCCTGACGTGCATTTTTGACATTCACCATATGTGACAAGTTGGCTTTAGTAGGGTGTATTCCAATTCCTGCTTTTGGTGTTCATTTGAAACTGAAATAATAAAAATTGGTCAGTCGTCTCGTAAGATGTATAGCAATAACATATTGAATGTTCTAGAGACTACGGCAATTTTAAATGCCTTACAAAAAAAGTTGGGAAACTTATTGAAGGCACCACGTATATTGTTGTCCACAGGGTGTTTCGTTGTATCACAACTCATAAGTGGGGCTAAACACGCGAGATCTTTTAAGCTGGGATCAAAACCCCCCTAACTTTACGTCAAACCGATGACATACCTGTAATACGGTCGATGACCCAACGTCAGCTCGGGAATTTAACGCCGATGTATTAACTTTCGTTTGTTTACATTTTACGCTGTCGGATAGTGGAGAGCTCAATTCGTTAAAAGAGCTTTGCTTTACGAGAGGGACAACCGTCCGAACCCCCGAGGTCGAGTGCGTATATATTGTCATCCACTCGTTGTCTAGTCATCTAGCTAATGTGTTTTCTTTTGGTTTGGGAGAAACACGTTTCAAATTCATGGTGAGTAACTATCTTGTCTGTTTGTTTATCTGGATGTCTGCGACTAGCCAGTTTTATTATAAGGTAACCTGTTAGTTAAGTTTTCTGGTGGAAGAACTTTTCGAATTAACTGTGATTTATTGGTTAGTTTACTTGTTTAAATTCAAGTCTTCTGATTGGTGATTTTTTATTTCATGGCTTGCTGATTAGGTTTCATATTAAATACAAATTGCACATATATTTACTGTCATTTTGGGAGGTGTCCGTGGTGTAATGGTTATCGTCGTAGGAAATGGACACGGCGACACGAGTTCAAACCCTGGACGAAACTGATTGCATTTCATATAGCACAAACACACTTGGGAAAGGTATGGATCCAATTATCCTCCCTCCAGCTATGGGTAAATAGTAGGACAGACTAGGTTCTTCAGCCTTGGTGAGGTAACTTGTCTAGGAGAAGGAAAACTCTGAATTCAAACCTGTTAAACTCCGCTTAAAATTGACCTTGTGTCATATCCTGCCTGAGCGGAGGCGTTGGTAAATATATATTTGCTGTCATTTTATTCATTCGTCTTCTTTTTATCCAAGCATTGATTATATGTTTATATGTTTTTCAATTCTTTAGTATCTCTGTTAAAATCGTAACCTTTTCAGCAGAAGTGATGTACAACTAATATTAGATTGCACAGATCCATGATATAAAAGAACAAAGACGTTTGCATCAAAAATATTTTTCATTCAACATAAGGATATGATATGCAAGCAGTTAATTAAGTAATTATATATATATATATATATATATATATATATATATATATATATATATATATATATATATTGCCACACTAGACGGAGCCTCTCTGAAACTAGTAGACAAATTCACCTACCTAGGAAGTAGCGTCTCATCAACCGAAAAAGACATCAACACACGACTGACGAAGGCATGGACAGCTATCGATAGGCTCTCGATCAGATGGAAGTCGGACCTAACTGATAAAATGAAACGCAGTTTCTTCCAGGCAGCGGTTGTGTCGATACTGCTATATAGATGCACCACATGGACGCTAACGAAGCGGCTGGAGAGGAAACTAGACGGAAATTACACAAGAATGTTGAGAGCAGTATTAAACAAGTCCTGGCGACAACACCCCACGAGACTCCAACTATACGGACACTTGCCCCCCATCACGAAAACTATACAAGTCAGACGAACCAGACACGCGGGACACTGCTAGAGAAGCAAGGACGAGCTCATAAGCGATGTACTCCTGTGAACCCCCACATATGGATGTGCAAAAGTAGGACGACCAGCACGAACTTACATACAGCTACTATGTGAGGACACAGGATGTAACCCAGAAGACCTGCCGGAGGCGATGAATGATAGGGAGAAATGGCGAAAGAGGGTCAGGGATATCCGCGCTGGCGGCGTGACATGATGATGATGATATATATATATAACAGTGTTGGTTGTCACCAAATCCCTTTGTGGGTTTTTGTCAAACGAAGTGCAATATAATTGTTTTTCGATTTTCGATTCATTTCATTTTGTTAACTGCCTGATGATTGTTGTTTTGTAAAAAAACTCTATGAAACCCTGGGGTCACAGTTTAATTTCCATGGAATTAATTTTATATATATATATATATCTGTGTGTGTGTGTGTGTGTGTGTGTGTGTGCATGTGTATACTTGTGAGTATATGTGATGAGAAAAGTCATGTTACATAACTCTATGGCTAATTAGTAATTATATGATAAACGTGAAGGTGTTAGAGAGTGAAATTAACATATTTCTGATGAGTAGATCGTTAGAGCTATCTGAAGACACGTATTATCATCTCCTTTTAACTGTGCTCATGTAACATAAAATAACTTCAGGTCATAGTTTATTAAATCGACGTGCTATCAATTCTTGTCAAGCCACACCGAACAATTTTGTAAATATTCTATTAAAAGCTGTCAGCATTATCTTTCTCAATGACAGATTTTTCTACGCAAATTCACCTATCTCTTTAGAATGTCTAATACATTCTCTCTTTCTGAATGTCACAAATTGAGAATTGCTTCAAATTATTCCCCAGGCTTTGTACAAATGAACGTTGATCTTATTTTATTTAGTATTTTCAGGTTATCATCGACATATTCTGTTCTTTCACTATCATTGCATGTATACATCCATAATCAAAAGTTTGTCTTCCCCGACTTTGAACCCGAAATAGCAATTACCTTCTTTTATTAACTTTCTAGCTCCATGGTAAATATCGAGGTTCATTCTTCAAATCCTACGGTATTCTTGACGACTATGCATGGTATATTTTCTGACAAATTTTGTTTGTCAGAAAATGTACCATATATGACTGATTAATTTTAACGCCATGCCAAATTGTCAGTCATGAAAATTGTTTGCTTGAATTTCAAACTATTTAAGATCAAACCTTTCCTTCATGCCGTAGGCGTAGCACAAGTGATAAATGAAGACATCAAACCGGTTGTTATTTTGTAAGAACAAATATCTAGGAAAATAAGCACTAAATTGAAACGATGCAGTTTATAAAAGCCTTCAACTTTAATATGTATTAAACAAACTACACTCTATTCAATTACAAATTATATATATATATATATATATATATATATATATATATATGACTTGTTCTTAAAACAGCAGCTGTGCGGCCACCTACCTCCCATCACGAAAACCATCCAAGTTAGACGAACCAGAGAGATAGGATACTGCTGGAGAAGTAGGGACGGACTCATAAGCGATGTACTCCTATAGAACCCTTTACATGGCCAAGCAAAAGCAGGGCAGCCAGCTCGAACCTATATACAGCAGCTCTGTGAGGATACGGGGTGTAGCCCTGAGGACCAGCCGGAAGCGATGAACGATAGGGAAGGTTGGCGAGAGAGTGTCAGGTATATCCGTGCTGATGGCACGACAAGATGATGATGATGATATATATGACAACTTTAGCAGAATATTTGTATAGTATTATTTTTTGACGAAATTGGATAGAGACTTATTTTCCATGTTTAAATTATTGATTTTTTTAAGTAAATCGCTGACATTCTTAATGTATGAATTGCAGATTTTGCGTAGCAAAAAGAATAAAATGTTGGCTACCGATATTAAAAATGTATCGGGGGGTTAGATCCATTTCCAGATATAATTGGTTGGAAAGGAATTTCAGGTGTACGGGTTTTAAGAAGACTATACATTTAGGTATTGTTAGATGATAATCAATGAAGACCAGACTTTGCCTCTTTATTGCTTAGTTTTACTCAGATTGATTAAAACGTCTATTGCCCAGTCGGCTGGGGCTGTAGAATACACCGTCTGCTTCTCTGCAGAGGGGTAAGACCCCCCTAACGAGTGTCCTGGATATGACACTAAACAACCTGATGGTGAGGATACAGCAGTGCTGGAGCTTTGGGGAATGCGGAGTACCCCTTCATTGCCATCGCTGCCAGATCCTTTTTGGCCCGGAGTGGTAGCACCTGATAGAGCCCGATCTAAGGGTTAAATAGAACTAATAACATACTTATGCTAAAATGAATTGTTTGAGTAAACTGAATTGCTTGAAATAGAAATGTTTTTGACAATTTAACCGTACTTACATTTAAACTGCGTGCTTATGCTTAACTGGATTATTTCAAATATAACTGTTTTTCGACATTAAAACTGTATTTACACTTAACTGAATTGTTACATATAACTGCTTGAATAGTTTGAAATAGAAATGTTTTTGACAATTACGCTGTGTACTTATGCTAAATTGAATTGTTTTAAATAGAACAGATAATTTACATAAAATATATTTGGCGTTAAATAACTTACAAAGGTTGATATGCCATAAAACCCAACAAACCAAACCAAACCAAACCTAAAACGTCTATAAGCCCTATAAAAATAACCAAAGAAGAAATGTCTATAAGTCCAATAAAAATAATCAATGAAGAAACGTCTCCGTCCAAATAAACGTCTGAAAGTGCTATAAAAATATTCAAAGAAAAATCTTCTATAAGTCCGATAAAAACAATCAATGAAGAAGACAAATTATGATCTTCATTAATTGATGATGTATCCACTATCCCTAATATTTATTGTCTTCCGATTTCCCATGAATTTGGATTTCATTTACGAGGCTTTGTTTTTGAAAATGGCTCAGATCATCATAACATCGTTAAATCTTTATCCAAAATGCTATCCCCTCCCTTCGGTACAATTAGGAATTCCCATATCATCTGGTCATTCACTCAATAAAGTGTGATGTCATCTGATGAGACGAAGCATATAACGACATTATTTGTCGAAATAAATGTATAATTGCTATTTAACTAGGTTAGAGTTTTCTTCCGATTGCATTATATATATATATATATATATATACGAAGATCATTAAACAAGTTTCCAGACTATTTTTGGATGGGCACTTTTATTGACAGTACACACATGAAACTCTATTCCCCTTCAAAGTAATCTCCACCGGCTGCAATGTACTTGTTGTACCGTTCCAACAACTTCTGAAAGGCCCCATGGAAGTCCTCTTGTGTGAGCTTGTCAATGACCTTCGTCACAGCCTCTTTCATCTCCTCAATTGTCTCATAACGATAGCCTTTGAGCTAAGGGAATAACCAAAAGTCACAGGGAGCAAGGTCTGGACTATAGGGACGGTGTGGAACTATCTTGATGCCAATCTTGGCGAAATAGACTGTGACAAGGATGGAGTTGTGAACTGGTGCATTGTCCTGGTGGAAAAGCCACTGACCCGATTTGAAAAGTGCTGGCCTCTTCTGACAGAATCTCTTCCTGAACTCCATTAAAACCTCAACATAGTAACTCTAACCCTAACCCTGACCCTTTGGCCAATCAACTCTGGTGTTCAGACTTCCTTACTCCTCCCACACCTCTTATCATCCCTCACAGACTCCCTGCCTTCCTTGAATCTCTTATGCCACTCAGAAACTCATGCGCGATTCATGCAAGATGGTCGAAAAGCAGTTTGAAGCACTGCATACGTTTCTGTGGGTTTTTTTTCAAGTGTAAAACAGATATTTATTGCATATCGTTCTTCTAATGTGTCCTCATGTCCAGATTGCATTTTTGAAATTCACCAGCAGTGACAATCAGGTTTTAGTAGGGTGTATTTCAATTGCTGCTGTTACTGTTTATTTGAACCTGAAATCATAAAAATTGGTCAGTCAACTCATAAGATGTATAGCAATAAGATACTTAATTTTCAAAAGTCTACAACAATTTGAAATACCTATACAAAAAAGTCTGGAAACTTATTGAAGACCCCACGTATATATATATATATATATATATATATATATATATATATATATATATATATATATAAATTTTGCATTAGATATTCTTAAAGGTTTGAAATGCAGATGAACCAAATACTTTGATCCAAACCAAGCTAAGTCTAGTGAATTACAAGTTTACCAGTTATGATACTAATTAATATGCTTACATTATTGAACACTTTGTAACAGCAAGTACTGTTATAAATAAGAAGAGTACACACCCGACAATGCAATAATTAATAAACAACCGTAATAAAAGCTAAAACACTGTTTTTTGTCAGACAACCAACCTTAAAAAGCGTTGATCTGGCCCAGTATTAAGATGGATGATCTGTTTGGAATCGAACTTACTAAAAACAACTAGAGGTATGTAAATCTCTTCTGGTCTGTCAATGTGTCTATGTGTAGGGATCAATGGGACACGCCGCTTATAATTTATTTATGTCTTTCTCGTTTAAATTTGATGACTTGTGAGATGGGAGGCAATTATTTTACCAACACACCCAAACTCACACACACACACACACACACACACACACACATATATATATATATATATATATATATATATATATATATATATATATCAAAATATATAAATTAATGCTCATAATTCTTTTATCAGGGTGGAAATAAATTTATTATCCTAATGTGACCGATTGTTGTTGTTTTTTTTTGCTTTTGTTTTTTTTTGGGAAAAAATGTATTTGCTCTGTGGATTTTATTTACATTGAGCTCTTTACCAGGGATATTTAAATTTAATATTCTATTTTTGAATATTTTTTTATTAGTCCTGATTTGAATTATTCCTTATTCCAGATTTACTGGATTGTGAGCACTCTGCTGAAGGAATTTTCGGTCGCCGCTCGCATAATGGAAAAGTTCTTCGAAAGGATATGATGGCTTGTGAGATGGGAGGCAAGTGATTGGACAACAATTTTTTGTTGGATACTTCTTCCATGATATATTCGAAAAATCGTGCAGTTAAAATCTTGCTTTTTTCCTCGAATCGTTACGTTAGAGTCCAACTAGTGCATCTATCGTCTTCCTGAAAATACTAGATCCCACTATACCCTACTATACTAACAATGATAGATCTGTTCATTATTTAGAGTGGTGGCCTCTCACTAATACTAACTAGAGAAATCAAATGTAGGCTTGTGCGGAAGACTAATCAAATTTTGTGGTACAGATAGAATAAAATAGATTAAAATAAACAGCAACATTAAATCTAGGATAGAAAAAAATGGACGTAAAGGGCAACAGTAACGACTCGTTTAAAACGACTACAAGAAAGTAGAAAAAACCCCCAACAAAACTGCTT